>CAIGRF010065611.1:4900-36661 GCA_903798235.1 Fraxinus ornus
GCATCCATAAATGAGCCAAAGCGACCTGTGTTTGAACTGAAAAATACCGGAAAGAATGTTGCTGAAGAGATTCTTGACCATCGAACTACTCGAGCTTCTAAAAAATATCATCAAGAGTACTTAGTCAAATAGAACGGATGCAACAGCGAGGAGAATACTTGAGAAAGAGAAAAAAACATTGGAGCCTTCAAACTATTAATTCAAGCATATCATTCATCGATGGCTCTGAGGACGTCGCCAAAACAAATGGGGGATAATGTCAAGGACCGCAGCTTTATTTGAGCCCCTTGACCCAATCGCAGCCTCAGTTTGCCCAATTTCAGCACATTGTAAATATTAGTTCAAGTTTGAGTTGTAATTTCTTTTCCATTGTAATAATTTATTTCAATTGTAAAATAACTCTGATATTGATAAACGTTTAGTAAGATTTCTCGTCAAACGTCTACTCCTATCACTTAGGTTTTTATTCGGCTAGCTATTGTAGGGGGGTATTAGTCTTTCAAAAATCTTTCAAATTTTCAGGTATTCGCTCCCTGCACCACTATTGTAATTTTCTGCTTTCATCAATTGTAATTTCTAGTTTTTAAGCAATCAATGATCAATTTAATTTCAATGCATCTCAATTTTCTGTTACAAGCTTTCTACAAATTGTAATTATATTTTCTTTAATCCCTAAACGATCGAAAGAAGGCGGAAGGTAGTTTAACGAAACAGACTACTGCCACACAGTATCCATTTCTATGCCAAAAAGAAAGGCACCCCGTGAAATGTGGAGACGTCAGGTGGTAGTGCATGAAGCACAAGAGCGGAGATGGTGGCGGTGCGTGGATATATATATATATGGCAATGGTGAGATTTTTAAAGTGTTGGATCCGCGGAGAACATGATTGTGGTGGTGGTGTGGAAATTTGAAGTGTATGAATGTAACACTGTGTTGCACGGTTTGTTACAAGAACGGTGCTACACTTACCGGCCCGACGTGGCTGGTGGCCTTGTACATGCAGCATTATTCTTGTTACGAAGGCCACCATATTCCAATGATTAGTGTATTTTGTGAATTGTCACTAAGGCTACCATATCCAAACGAATGTAACATAGTTTGCCATACAGCGTGTGGGATTTTGCGGACGGTGGTGGAGAGAGTTGATTTCAACATGATTAGTGTACGTATATGAATTCAGCTATGGATTTTTTCCAAATGAAACACATGTTACATGTAACAAACCATAAAAATATGTTACACTTTGAGAGAAATATTTTTAAAAAAATATTTTTTTAATAAAAGGCATTTAACAGTATTTGTATATTAGTGTATTTGTGTAAAACTTCCCAACAGAAATTCCCCCCTCAAGGGCCTGTTATCCTAGACTACAGAAGAAATGAAGTTCGCTAAGCAATGCTGGAAAATATGAACCTTATTCCTCTTTTCTTTTTCTCGGGTGTGTGTGTTGACGGGTGGGGGTGGGGTGCTTGACTGCAATAATCTGTGCAATGATGCTAAGAACCACAATCACAAGGAAAAAAAATAAAAAATTAAGAGTAGAGGTCGATGCTGTGATTCCATGACCAATACACAACGATCTTGAATGAATTCTATATATTAAGGCAGAATGAAATCAATATAAACTCACTTCCAACATGTTATTAATATCAGCTGAAGTACTCCACAAAGAAAATACTTGCTCATTTGTATAATAAAGATAACAACCAGGCATGATCCAGAACTCCACAACTCAAAAACAGGAACGGACTTGAAGACGTGTAAAGCCGCATGTAATTATATTTATAAAAGATCCGAAATTTAGGAATCATGCTATATGAACCCGGTTGAAGTTTAATTCTTCCTTGATATTCCAAGCCTCTTGCGGAAATCCTCCTCCATGAGGGGAAGCCCTTCACGTAACTTGACCGTTGGTTCCCAGCCAAGCAACTCCTTTGCCTTTGTTATATCAGGCTTTCTCTGGCGAGGATCGTCTGGTGTATTCTCCACAGTTACGATTTTCACAACTGGATTGATAGTCTGGAAAGTCCCAGAAATCATGTGTTAGTTTCAGAAATCCATTAGGAATGACAACAACCAGAGTGTTAAAGTGGAATCTTTAATGACATAATGAAAAGCTCTGGTATCCAAAGTAGGAAAACATTAATGCCGTCTAGATTTCCACTTCTATCTAGGAGATTGCCAAGTACAACCAAAACATGCACAAACTTTAGAGTTACCTCCTTGACAGTCTCAGCAAGCTCAAGCATTGTGAATTCACCTAAAAAAAAATTCAGAACATAAGAAATTGTAAAAAAATATTTTTCATCAAACCTAGACTTCATACTGGAGAGAGAGAGAGAGAGAGAGAGAGTTGCAATAATGAATTCGAGATTGGCATGTCAGCATCATAATTCTTGGTCGACAATCAAGTGACGGTAATAATTACCTGGATTCCCAATGTTGATTGGCCCAGTGTTATCTCCTTCCATCAGTCGAATAAGACCATCAACCTTAAACATCCCAAAGAAATTAGATGAAGTCCATATATGATATTATTATGTCGTTCCAATTGAACAGCCAAAATAATAAGATACTCCGACGTACCATATCAGAGACATAGCAAAAGCTTCTTGTTTGTGTTCCAGGCAACTGAACTGTCAAAGGTTCATCACTGCATGGTACATCAATTTAAATAAGTGAAACCGAAAGTAATTTGCCTATCAAATAGTGAAGCTCAAAATTATGGTATTTAGGACAGGGTTAGACTCAGAGAAGAAGAGAGGGAGCAAGTGATATATATATACACACACACACACACATAGTGAACTAGCATTAGGAATATTGTAACATTATCGATAACGGAATAGCAGCTTTGTAATGGAATAACGATGCACTCATGCATTTTGTAACGATAAACAGCGATTGGCACCATTGCATCAGGAGAACATTAGGGTCCCTTGCCTTGCCTATAGATTTCCCTTAAAATCTTACCGTATTGCTTGAGCTATGAAATTGCTGACAACCCGGCCATCATCGATATTCATTCGGGGGCCATAGGTATTAAAGATCCTTGCAATCCGTATTTCTGTCGAATCACCATTTCGAATTGGTAAGAAATGTTGAAATATATTGAGATGGCTATTAAATATAAGGATTCCATAGCAGGTGAAAAAAGGGGACTTGTACCAATTCCATGCTGCCTGTGATAATCAAACATCAAAGTTTCAGCAACCCTTTTTCCCTCGTCATAGCAACTTCTAACTCCTGCAAAGGAATATAAATTAGAGAAGACAACAAGTGAAGCTGGACTTTAGCTAGCCCCTGCTACTAAAATGCAATAAGCCCCCAGGTGACGTATTTTTCCACTAGTAGACACAGAGAGGAAAAAGATATCTAAGACATAACTCCACTATTTTCTTTTATATTTTTCCTGTAGTCCTACTATCTTATTTTCCTTTTCTAAAAGAAGTTAAAGCAAGCAAAATTCTTAAACTTATTTTAGAATTTCAGTTGTAGTCATGAATTAGAGGCTTTTTTATTTGAGAGCTACTTTAATATTTGCTATCTTATTATTCTATTTCACGTTTCTAGTTGCAGTCAGAGTTTTAACTTTACTGAAATATTTATTTTGGGTTTTTAGTTTTTTTTTGAAATTTTACATGATAATATTGATATATCTTTTTGAATTATTTTATTGGTTTATGTTGAGGTTTACAGCTTAAAGCACATGGCACCTCACTTAACATAGGCAAAATGCCTTGATACAAAATTTAGCCTTTTTAAACATTGCTCCTGCTCACTGCCATGAAACACGTGTCACAAGTTATTATCTAGCTATCAACACTTTGTGACTTCACAAGTTCTTAAGCATCTCTAAACAGAACTTTTGGCGGATGAACAGATAATCTTGGGGGAATCATAATACCTATAGGGTTCACATTGCCCCAATAGCTCTCATCCTGAGGATGCACAAGAGGGTCACCATAAACCTCTGATGTTGAGGTCAGCAAAATCCTGTATATTTAGTACGATTAGTGAAATCACAACCACAATAAACAAAATCAAACTAAATATGCTAAAAAGCTGATTCAAACCTCGCTCCAACTCGCTTGGCAAGTCCCAACATGTTTAGGGTCCCAATTACATTTGTTTTTATTGTCTGTTAAGCATCAGAGAAAGAAGGAAAAGCCAGCATAAATGTCATTGTCCGATCTTAAAGATTGTGTTTCCAGCAACACAAGAAAGATTTCATCCTTGAATTTCATTTTAAGCGCTTATGCAGAGAAAATATTTCATAACATAAAAATGAGAGAGAGTGAAAGATTATTCTCTGGTGTCTGACCTTAACGGGATTGTATTTGTAAAAAATTGGGGAAGCAGGACAAGCAAGATGGTATATCTGATCAACTTCAACTAGCAACGGCTCCGTGACATCTGCATAAAGAAAGGACTAATAGGATAAGAAAGAAAGTGATTCCCAGAAAACTACGGCCTGGAGGAACCAAGGACATTCAGAATGCTCAGTGATAGAAGTAATAGAGAGAGGAAAACTTGTCTGACATATTGATGGAATATTAGAAAGGACGTTATTATACTTAGTTTCCAATTTTAATGCGTATTTTAGGCAACATAATTAGGGTTTGATTTAATAGCTTTCTTTATATATTTCCAATCACTGAAATCCTATATAAAGGGATCTTGTGCTTTGTAATAAAAGAAACTCAGATATATGAAATAATACGTAACTTGGTATTAGAGCAATTCATTTTCCTTTGGCCTAACATCCTTGTTCTCGAATCCAAAAATTCACCAATCGTTTCCATCCAATCCATATACACCTTCCACCACCCATCCTAGCCCTACAACCATGTTCATACACAATATTTGAACAGCGCAAACGCAAGAAGAATTCGTCTCGACAGCAATAAATTTTTTCCTCTTTTTAGTTAGTTAAAAAAAAAAAAAAAAAACACAGAAGTTACTTCAATCTGTTATTATGTAGTTGCAGTTTTTCAGTTAAAAAGAAAAAAAAAAAGGCGGAAAAAAAAAATCGTACAGAAGTCTGCTGCTGATTCAAATGCCCAAACCCTTGCTGCTGTTCATCAAAAACCAATTCCTCAATATACCAGCCCAGTTGTTACAGCCCATAACCTAAACTAACTAGCCCATACACCCACAAATACAGCCCATAACCCTAAACCCAGGCCAACAATCCACAAAAATAACCAAGGCCGACAAAATTGAAAGACACGTATCCCAACCCATTACCCAATTATCCCACAAACCAATCGCAACAAACCAGCCCACTACCCTTATCTCCAACCCATTCCCATAACCCACTAACTCATTAACCAGCCATCGCATTACTTGGCCCAAATCTTCATCTTCTCCTTCCGCTCACCACAGCCACATCACCAACCACCAACCTGTCTGTCGCTAGAGGCAATAGCCACCATTATACGCTTCGTTACCCAATCACCGGCCAATCACATAAATTGCCTTGTTCGCTCTCGGTTTCCCCAACCTCGCCGACTCATGAAATCCACGAGTGCCGCTGATCACCTATTACACCAAACCAAAACCCATCATATTCACCTCCAGACCCTTATCTGAATTCCCGTCACCGGTCACCTATTCCACCGCCTACTACACTACCACAACCACACATTTCCCACCACCCGGGAGTTATAGATACAAATTCTCATAGCATCTTACGTCACATATAATTTACATGACCAACAAGTGAGAAGGACAGCTAAACTATATTGGAATGTAAAATGGAAATCTTATAATTTAAAAACTATAGAAAATCCTACCATGACGGATAAGCTCAAATCTCGGATGACCAATCCATTGGCTTAGGTTGTCCTTTGAGCCAGTGAAGTAGTTATCCACAACAATCACCTGAGTAAAATAAAGTATATTCATGTAATGTTTGCCTAGAATGCATGTCCTCGTGAATAGAGGTGTTATTTATTTTACTGCAAAGGATAAGTTTCAAGGATATCAATCAGTAACGATAGTTGCTGCACAGAAGTACCTACCTCATTCTTCTCATTTTCCATCAGTCTGTCAACTAGGTGAGAGCCAATGAATCCAGCTCCACCGGTAACCAAAATTCTCATGTTCGCCTGTCATCAAGGTATCATTTAGCATACTAAATACCACATTGCCAAAACTTAACTGGAAAACATCAATAGTCCTGGGTAGGAAGAAAACAGTGAATTGAAAATAACTATTTAGCAAAATTTGTATATGCTATTAGGTAGCTCAATTTTTATGAGGGGAGGAGAGAGAGAGAGAAATGTGAGGGATAATGAGTTACTACATCACCGATGTTCATCGTCATGATGATAAATAGCATTACTCTCTTTGAAATGTGTGATTAAAATTAACGTTCGACTTTGACTATTAAATTATAAGGAACTTACAATGTTTCCCAAACATGCTCTTAGTATACCTACTTTTAAAAGAAAAGGCGAGGAAAATAAAATTCTATTCCGCATTGGGAACCTCAGTTAAAATAAATATGGGCATAACCATCAAACTCACAGTGTACACAAGAAATGAGGAGTCCCATTACGGTTAACTGCTAAATTAGTTACCAGACTATCAGCTTGGAACCACCACCATCACCACAAAAAAAGAAGGAAAAATAGAAATGCGTTATCAAAATAAAAGGATCAAAGCAAATAAGTTTTCGATTTTTTTTTTTCGTTTCATGATATAACAGCAGTTGACAATAGAATGAAGCTCTCATTGAGAGATATATTAGTGATTGGGCCACCCCTGCTGGCAAAGAAAGAAAGTCAGGTTCACGCAATTGATCAAAAAAATATTTCCTTCCCTTCCTTTATGACAGAGCAATCGAATGAAGCGGTGCACAGCCTCTAAGATTATGAATAAGATATTCATTTTCCGTCCTATTAAAGAAAAGACCTTCAGCATGATGGTAGTAGAGTACAAACTGAGATCAAACTCGCAATAGAATCCAAAAACTAGTGATATTCGGTCAAATACAGGTCTTAGAAGTTAGAACTTTAAGGTCAACCAACACTTACAGTAAAATTAGTTAAACACAACTAAAATAGTCATACAATGTCTATCAAGAGCGACCCCAATAGAAAAGAAAAAAAAACACCATGGATATATAATGAGATCTAGAATTTAAAAAACCTAGCGTTTATCAAGAACCATATTAAACCTGAAAAAATTTGGCTTTTCTCAATGGTGAGGGCTCTGGAGGAGGCTTTCTAGTAACATGGTTATCTCCATTTGATGCTTCCTTGGCCATTTCTTCGATTCCTGTGAATTCAAAAACCAATTAGACCAAAATTAGCATCCTCAATAATATAATCACTGTCTCGCTCCAAAATGCCCTAAGTTCAATGCAAACTACTTAATAATGTAATTATCCTATATACAGAAACCCAAGGGGATAACGAGATCATCTTCTTTTCCTTAGTAATATCAACAAGAATATGCAACTCGTAATTTTACAAGCATAGACAGCATTCATACAAGTAAAATCCAGAAAGCCATGACAAGAAAAGAGTATATTTCCTTCTTCAGAAGGATCAACCCGTGGTGTCATTCTATAATTCCAATGCAATTCCAAAATAGATCATTATATTATAACACCAAAAATGGGGAAATAGAAAGCAATGTATGTCCCTTTACACGGATCAATGTAATGAATTTCCTGCTTGCATTCTTTGTAACACCGAAATTCAGATTTGAAAAACTTTAAAGACAAAAGAAAATCTCTCTTGTTAGTGTATCCCCCTCCAAGGTATCATATCTTCTCTCAAAATTAACAAAAAATCAAGTGACAAACACATAATGTAATTAACAAAAATTCCAACTTAATTCTTCTGCACTAATGCAACTTAACATAGACATTATCTCAAAACCCCAAAAATAAGAATAAAAGAGTTCTTCCATTACCAAATAATACAATTTGGATACAGATAAAAATATTATAGCATATAGTCGTTACAAAATTAAAAGTAAAATAATAAAAAAAAAAATCAGTAAAGTCGAGCTCCGATCACCTACTTTAACAATTTAACACTTCACCTTCTGCAGTGGTGACAATGGCAAAGACTTGACCTTTATATACAAAATTTGAAAACCTAAAATAATCAAATTACAAGCTACTCAATGCAATTCAACAATAAAAACACGAAAAACACGCCTGCAATCATAAATTTCCATTACCAACTGGCAAGCGAGAGAAAAATGAATCTTCAAGATTACGTCAAGTCGGTGCCGTAATCAATAATGCTTAATTACAACGCAAAATCAGATCTACAAATTGGCATTTATGAAACTATCCGAAATAACCGGCAATTAATTAATTACCTTGTAATTAGATTTTAATAATCACCGATTCTATAATACTTCTATATTCCTACGGAGACCAGATTTATATATGAATAAGATAAGTAATGGGCTAGTAGTGAGTTAATTGTCTTGATAATCACTTAGCTTCGTTGGATTGCAAGATACAAATTTGAGTGAAAAATAAATAAATTACATCCAATTAAATTGTTCAGAATTGTTTTTTAGAAATTATTAATTAATTGTGTTTGATTGATATAATTTCTTACCTGAAAAATGTTGAAATTTTGAAATTTTGGTGTTTGTTTGACTTTATTTTTTTATAAACATTGTCCATTAAAGATTTTTGCCAAAAAAAAAAAAAAAAAAAAATATAAAATTTATTTTTTTTTTTAAAAAATATTTTTGCCAAAAAAAAAAAAAAAAAAAAAATAGAAAATTTTGGTTATCAAACAAGTTTTTTCGGGGAAGATGGAATTTCATTTCCAATTTTCATGGAAAATGGAACAAATCAAACAAGCCCTTAAAGTCATGTCTATGGGTTGCTTGATAAAATTTAAAATATCAAGTTTTAGTCACTAAACTATTCAAACATGAGGTATTACTAACTATCATAATATTCATTTCAAACATATTCTCATTTTTTCTCCTTTTTTCAACCAAATATTGTTCAATAAAATAATATTACATGCAAATCAATTTTTTTTTCCTTTTTCAACTACAATTTCTTCATTTATCTAATATTTCAAAATACATTCTCAACAAAAAAATGGAGCTCAAACATGGTGCAAATTTATAAAGGAGTTGGTGAAATGGCTAACGAAATGCATATGTGGCATCCTGTCATGTTGTTATCAAATTGTCACGTAAGAAAGCGTATTTCGTTGCTCGCTAAACTTTAAAAAACATTTTCGTTCACTCACTATACTTGATTTTTTTTTTATTACTTAGTGAACTTTGATATGGTCGAATTTTGGTCACAAAATTTATAAAAATGATATCGACAAGTTCGCTAAAAAATGTGTTGCAAGTGCATGTGTCGTTTATAAGCAATAAAGTGGACAAATGAGTCTGAATTATCGATCATACAAGGAATGATTATTCAATTACACAAAAGTTAAATTTAATTTTAACAATGAAACATATAATAAATATGAATTTTTCAAATGATGAAAATAGTTTAAAATTTTACAAAAATAATGAAAAGATTACTAACATAAGATTTTATTATTTGATCTTTTCTTTATTTTTTCATATTGAGTTGCATTAAAGCTATGAAATTATAAATTATTTAAATTTGAATTTTGATTACCTATTAAGTTTTGTTGCAAAGGAAAGAAGAAAGTATATTGGAAAACCAAATTTTGATGTGAGATAATTTTGGTATCTAGTGTTCAAAAATTTGGTTCATTTTGATGCAAAGCGCCAGGAAAATAAGAAATTCAAAATCGACACATTTAGTAGAAGAATCAGAGCCAAACTAGCCAGTTCTACTTGGTTCAGATTTGGTTCCACCGATTCTGAGAAAAACTGCTCATCCTAATGTTAATTAATGAAATTTTGAAGACAAGAATGCGTTGTAAAAATTAAACCAAGGAAATATTTTAATGAGAAAAACTAAGGACATTAAATGCAATTAAATATATGGTAACTAGTAAAAATTGTGTAATTATCCTTTATTTTATTACTAGTCACAGGTGAATTTGCGTTGCACGTTCTTCTGAAATGTAAAAAATAAAACAAATATTAGTTAAATATAAAAAATAGTTAAAAAATTATTTGTGCAATGAACTTTTTATTCAATCTCTTTGTACACTTTACTTTTTTTTTTTATTACGGGTACCTGATTCAATTAAATAGGAGAGATGTGCAAGTCCCTGAAAAATAAATATTGATTATTATACATGTACATAAATAGTGAAATGCATAATTAAATGTTAAAAATATTAAAAAAAATAAAGTATTTTTAAAATAATTAAATTGTAGTAGGATTAGAATATAAATTAATTCTCATTCGATGTAATATTTAATATATTATAAATTTGACTGTAGTTTTAGAGTATCGTAAAGTTTACGTGTATCCGGTGAGGTGAAGTAACATTATCTAAAATTATTTTTTTATTCAAAAATTAAAAAGAATTTACTTTTATTATAATGAGATAGCATGTTTGACCCGAAATAAGCCAGCTTATTGCTCTTTTCGCGATTTATTGTGGCACTAGTCAGTACGTAGTAGTGGTAGTAGTTTTTACCCTTTTGAGCTTTATTATGTCAATAAACCGAGTCGAGTCGAACAAAGTCCGACCAAAAAAAATGAGGCTCGGCCCGAGCTTTAGTTGGCCGAGCTGGGTCGATTTTTTTATTGCTTTTCAAAAATTTTAGTTAAACTTTTTTTAAATGGTATGGGCAGGGTCGTACGGGCCACGAGCCGGCCCGGGCTTAAGCCGACACCCCAAAATGGTGCTCTGCCCGAGCCTTAGCTCGGTGTAACCAAGCCCGAGTCGGGTCCTACTCGAACTTTTTCCGGGCCGAGCCTGAGCCTCCGAGTTTTTTTGCCATCCCTAATTAAGCTACTTTTAAAATAACTTTTTTTATTTGAAAGTAAGAAAACGGTAATAAATTCAAAGGTACTTAGGAAAAAAAAAAGCTTATTACAAGTATATTTACATTTTTAAAACTTAGCTAAACATATAAATTGTTTGATTGAGGATTAAAATTGTGAAATTATTTGTCTCTTTGCTTCATTTTCTCAATCTTTTGATACTAATTTACCGATTCAAAAACCATAAATCAATTAAGGTATCAATTTTTTATTTTTTTAGAAGGATAAAAATTAATTAAACGCAACAAGAAGTAACCTTGGAGTCTGCGATTAGGAGATGTGCCTCTTGAAGAAGTAACCTTGGAGTCTACAACCAACATTCCCGGATTCGGTATAGCGAAAAAAATTTCATGCTTTTGCAGTGAAGTTCATTAGTAAGTTTTATTTTAGAATTGGAAATTTTATATAAAATTTTGTGCAGAATTTGCAATGACAGAAGATAGTTATTTGATATTCAATTCTTGCATTTCTTGATCAAAATTCAATAATAATAAAAAAAAAAGTGTAGCCACCTCTCACACTTTCTCTATACTGATAAGGATAATAATTTAAAATAGATATGGTTGTATTGCTTTGAGATTATTTTTAACAACTAATATCAGTTAGATTAGAATGTATTGATTTGTGATACTTTTTCATTAATTCTATTAACCAGTATTCTAAAAAGCACAAAACGTGATTAGGCGTGAAGGCAAAATTTCAAGCTTTACGAACTTAAATGAGACTAGGCAATGTTTAGGCATAAAATGTTTTTTTCTTATTTTTAGTACTATTTTAAAATTTATTTAATAATTAAAATAATACATATCAAACATCTAAAATTATAAAATATCATATTTACTTAATAATTCATATAATTAGTTAATTATACAATTTTCAAGTTTTCGAAATGCAAAAACTGACTATTTTTCATAGTTTCAATTTTCAACTAGAGAAGTCATACTTAATAGATTNCAAGTTTTTGAAATACAATAATTAAAATATTTTTCATAGTTTCAATTTTTAACTAGATAAGTCCTAATTAATAGATTTATAGAAACTCCATACATGCTTTTAAAGTTTGCAACAAAATAGCGAGTATTAAGTTCATAATTACATAATGTAAATAACACCATAACTTAAATCTTTTTTAACTATTTAGATAAAGTCATTTTTAATTTTGTACAAGTAAAATCTTTTAAATACTTGAAATTAAAGTCAAATGAATTTTAAAAACTTTTTTTTAAAGATTAATAAGATAAAGTCAAATAAAAGACTTTAAAAAAAGGAAAAAAAAAACTAATAAAACTCGTCTAGGAAAGGATAAAGAGAGGAAAGAAAAAATTCAGCTATTTAAAAATTGAAAAAAAAAAAGCGTCTAGGTGCAAAGTGAGGTGTTTTGCCCGATTTTCGCCTAGGCACCGCCTAGATGAGCTTTTTAAAACACTGCTATTAACTACTTAATGGTATCAAAGTTTCGCTCCATAAACATCGTGTAACACCAAGCCGTGAGCCTCTTTCTAAATCACTCCTTCCTAAATCATCACTCTTATACGCAAATATTTACTCACCATTGCAAATTTCACATATAAGCTTATATTCCATATAACACAATTTTCATCTTCACGTCAATTATCACACATCGTTAGAGGTGACCACTGTTTGATTTGGACGATTTGTAATAAATTTCTAAATCGAACCATTTAAAGCGGTTTGAAATTTTTTCAAACTAAACCAAACTAAAAATTTCAATTTGGTTCAATTTAAACAATAGTTTAACAAAGAAAAATAACATATATATAGAATAAGTTAAATTATAAATATTATTCTAAAACTTTACGATAAAACATAAATAATATCATTAAAAATATTACAAACTAAAGTTCCATAATTCTAATCAATATAATGCAATCTCCACAAGAAAAAAACTACGCGTAAAAAGATTATGCTCTCAGAATTAATACAGATGACACTTGACAGTTTTCTATTGGAACATGGCAAAAAAAGAAAAAGAAAAAAAAAAAGACAGACCAAACAGCTGCCGTCACATCACCATTTATATTAATTCTGACAGCAATTCTTCTGTACAAAGAGAATGGCTGATCTCCACAAAGATAAGAATATAGTACATGATATAAAACAACTAATAAAAGAAAATGAATAGAATTCAAATACGATAATACTTTTATAACTTTTTATAAATCATTCAATACTTCTATCTCATCCAAATATTGACAAATCACTTGGTACGTTGACTTCGAGGGTGATCTAGGACACCTCCACAATCTACTAATAGTAATCTACTTAGGATCCAAGTAAGTAAACCTCTCTTTATTTTCATGCATATATTAGATGGTTAAATTTATAAACGTGTTACCTAAATTGCCATTATATGAACATGATATTTAATTATCACGTTTTATATTATTAATGTTTCTCATAACATATTTATATATGCCAATGCATTCTAAGCATACACGAAGTTTCAAAAATTTCAAATTTCAAATGTCAATGATTCATAATATTTTTGCTAAGAGGTGTATGTATATAGCATGAAACGTGTGAATGGGAAATGGGGTGTGGAGAACGACGTACCCAATCAATATTGAGTGTTTTAATGTTAATGTTAACCAATTTGTGGTATTATTGATAGATTGAATTGTGTTCCAAATAATAATTCCTCACTTCATTCTGATTTGACAAGTGAGCATGTATCATATGCATGAGGTTTGCTTATTGAGCTAACTCATTCCATGTTATCGCTCCCCATTTTTCAGATAATAAAGACAAGATGATTCGAGACGACCACTTGTGCTGAGACCTGATTAACACTAACATATTTATGGATACATTTTCATTTTCAAATAAGGCTAACGTTTAATTTAATCATCTTTTATTTTTATTAAGTACAAAAAATTCTAATTTTTTGTACATAAATGGAAGTGGTTTATTATATGAAAAATAAATTTAATCATTTTAACGCATTTTATGATTTTAAGAGAATTAAATGATAATACTTTCAAGTCCAGGTTGTCTTGATTTGGAGTGTTAAACCACTAGTCCAATTTTGACATTTCAATACGGCACAACCCTATTTTTTTTTATTCATAGTTGAGAAAATTTTCTGTATTTCTCACTTACATGTCGAGAAACACTGCCTTTGTAGTCAATAAGCTTTCTCATTTCATGCATCGACTGATAGAAACGACTTCTTCAATACATGTGTGGCTCACTGAACATGGGCTTCTCCTAAATGGAGATTTACGTACTCTGATGTTGATCGGACATGTAATAATGATGACTTAAGCTTTATCTCTATCAATGCCTAGGTTGTCTATCTAGGTCAAAATCCAATCTCTTGGAGTTCGAAAAATAAAGAATTATTGTTCAAACTTCCACGGAAGAAGAATACCCCTCCGTTAGATCTACCATCCGTTCTTTTTCAAAAATGAGAAAGATGTTGGAATTCGTTTAAAAAATCAAAAAAAATAGTTTAAGTATAACTTTGAAGAGTCAATTTTGAGCAAATATTTGGACTAGATCCGATGGTCAAATTACAAATGTAAATAGACCAACTTGTTCTACTCTTCGAGTAGATCGTCATAATATATTTGGAATCTCGAAACCAATTTCATATGAATGAGAAATTGTGATCAAAAGTTGGAAGGAAAATAGAAAAAAAACTAACTGAAAAGTGACTATCTCCGTCGCTTGCATATCGCTCGAGCGAGAAAGCTGTCGCTAGAACGACAGCCTAGCGACAGACATGCGACAACTGTTCTGTTTTTATCGCTCGAGAAAGAAGTCAACGGCATGCTAGCGACAACAAGAGTTGATTCTGTTTGTAAGGTTGCGAGGTTTGGCTCGCAACACTTCGTCCACAATTCCTCATACTCTATAAATAAGACCCTTGAGACATTGTTTTTGACACACCAATGATATGCAATCATAGCTCTCAACTAAATTCTGTGTATATATATTGCATAAAATTTTGGTTTTCTTCATTTTTGCATTAATTAGTACATAAACCAAATTCTGGTTCGTTGTTCTTGTGTGTTGAAGTGCTACTCACACAAGAAGAATTCGTTGTATTTTGAAAGTTGATTGCCATAAACCGTAGGCACCGTTGCGGGACAAATTCGACTTAAGGACAAAGTGTTCAACACTTGCCTTGAGGTTGTATCCATTTGATGTTATTCATTTAAAGTTTCATTGGCGTTACTCTGCCAAAATTCCAGTAGAAGTTTGATAAATATTTTATGGCATTTCTTTGTCACTCCATACACCATATCCATCCAACAATTTTAAGTCGAATTTTTTTGGTTGTTGGAGTAACCCTTTTTCTTCGGTTAAACTATTATTTGGTTTTACTTCTTCTACCCTTCTTTTGATTTGGTTGATCTTCTATGTTGTGTAAACAGAAAAGAATTCGATTTTTAATACCGACTCTACTTCAAACAACAATTCGAATATGGGAACTTTGGAAGGAATTATTCATACTGGTACAATCCATCTGATTGTTACTGTCCCTCTAAACTCCGATCAACATGGAGATAAATCGAAGAAATTCATTAGGGCTGATTTCAAGAGATGGCAACAGAAAATGTTGTTCTATCTCACGACCCTCAACTTGGAAAAATTCTTATATGAAGACGCTCCTATCATACAAGAAGAGAAAAACAATAGAGCATCACTAACTGCTTTGGATGCTTGGAAATATTCAGATTACTTGTGCAAGACTTATATTTTGAATGGTTTGGAAAACTCGTTATATAACCTATACAGTTCTAAAAAATCTACAAAGGAACTATGAGAGTTCTTAGAAATGAAATACAAGACTGAAGATGCTGGAACAAAAAAAGTTCATCGTAGGTTCTAAGAACAAAATTGCAGTAAGTGCAAGAATTGCAGGTTATTCTTCATGATATTCATGCGGAGAATATGTCTTTAAGCGAATCATTTCAAGTGGCTGCAATCATCGAGAAACTTCCACCTATGTAGAGGAAAGCACAAGCGCAAAGAGATGAACATTGAAGAACTTGTGTCCGATTGAGAATTGAAGAAGACAACCGAAGTTCAGACAAGCATGTTATGAATCACATACCACAAGCAAAGGATAATGTGGTGGAATCCAACAATAAAAGCAAGAAGATGAATCATTCTGTTGAACCTTCGAAGAAGAATGCAAAGAAGTTCAATGGTAATTGCTACAACTCCGAAAAGGCTGAACATCGCTCTGTCGATCGTCGCAAATCGAAGAAGCAAGCCCAAGAGAATATCACCGCATTTGATGTCATATCAAATGGTATATCTGATATGAATTTTTCGATCATTATTTCATAGTACAACAATTTTGACAAATATTTACTCACCATTGCAAATTTCACATATAAGCTTATATTCCATATAACACAATTTTCATCTTCACGTCAATTATCACACATCGTTAGAGGTGACCACTGTTTGATTTGGACGATTTGTAATAAATTTTTAAATCGAACCATTTAAAGCGGTTTGAAATTTTTTCAAACTAAACCAAACTAAATTTTTCGATTTGGTTCAATTTAAACAATAGTTTAACAAAGAAAAATAACATATATATATATATATATAATAAGTTAAATTATAAATATTATTCTAAAACTTTACAATAAAACATAAATAATATCATTAAAAATATTACAAACTAAAGTTCCATAATTCTAATCAATATAATGCAATCTCCACAAGAAAAAACTACGCGTAAAAAAATATGCTCTCAGAATTAATACAGATTACACTTGACAGTTTTCTGTTGGAACATGGCAAAAAAAAGAAAAAGAAAAAAAAAACAGACCAAACGATGCCGTCACATCACCATTTATATTAATTCTGACAGCAATTCTTATGTACAAAGAGAATTACTAATCTCCACAAAGATAAGAATATAGTACATGATATAAAACAACTAATAAAAGAAAATGAATAGAATTCAAATACGATAATACTTTTATAACTTTTTATAAATTATTCAATACTTCTATCTCATCCAAATATTGACAAATCACTTGGTACGTTGACTTCGTGGGTGATCTAGGACACCTCCACAATCTACTAAAAGTAATCTACTTAGGATCCAAGTAAGTAAACCTCTCTTTATTTTCATGCATATATTAGATGGTTAAATTTATAAACGTGTTAAATTGCCATTATATGAACATGATATTTAATTCTCACGTTTTATATTATTAATGTTTCTCATACATATTTATATATGCCAATGCATTCTAAGCATACACGAAGTTTCAAAAATTTCAAATTTCAAATGTCAATGATTCATAATATTTTTGCTAAGATGTGTATGTATATAGCATGAAAAGTGTGAATGGGAAATGGGGCGTGGAGAACGACGTACCCAATCAATATTGAGTGTTTAATGTTAATGTTAACCAATTTGTGGTATTATTGATAGATTGAATTGTGTTCCAAATAATAATTCCTCACTTCATTCTGATTTGACAAGTGAGCATGTATCATATGCATGAGGTTTGCTTATTTAGCTAACTCATTCCATGTTATCGCTCCCCATTTTTCAGATAATAAAGACAAGATAATTCGAGATGACCACTTGTGCTGAGACCTGATTAACACTAACATATTTATGGATACATTTTCATTTTCAAATAAGGCTAACGTTTAATTTAATCATCTTTTATTTTTATTAAGTCTAATTTTTTGTACATAAATGGAAGTGGTTTATTATATGAAAAATAAATTTAATCATTTTAATGCATTTTATGATTTTAAGAGAATTAAATGATAATACTTTCAAGTCCAGGTTGTCTTGATTTGGAGTGTTAAACCACTAGTCCAATTTTGACATTTCAATATGGCACAACCCTATTTTTTTTTATTCATAGTTGAGAAAATTTTCTGTATTTCTCACTTACATGTCGAGAAACACTGCCTTTGTAGTCAATAAGCTTTCTCATTTCATGCATCAACTGATAGAAACGACTTCTTCAATACATGTGTGGCTCACTAAACATGGGCTTCTCCTAAATGGAGATTTACGTACTCTGATGTTGATCGGACATGTAATAATGATGACTTAAGCTTTACCTCTATCAATGCCTAGGTTGTCTATCTAGGTCAAAATCCAATCTCTTGGAGTTAGAAAAAATAAAGAATTATTGTTCAAACTTCCACGGAAGAAGAATACCCCTCCGTTAGATCTACCATCCATTCTTTTTCAAAAATGAGAAAGATGTTGGAATTCGTTTAAAAAATCAAAAAAATTGGTTTAAGTATAACTTTGAAGAGTCAATTTTGAGCAAATATTTGGACTAGATCCAATGGTAAAATTACAAATGTAAATAGACCAACTTGTTCTACTCGTCGAGTAGATCGTCATAATATATTTGGAACCTCGAAACCAATTTCAGATGAATGAGAAATTGTGATCAAAAGTTGGAAGGAAAATAGATAAAAAAAAAACTAACTGAAAAGTGACTATCTCCGTCGCTTGCATATCACTCGAGCGAGAAAGCTGTCGCTAGAACGACAGTCTAGCGACAGACATGCGACAATTGTTCTATTTTTATTGCTCGAGAAAGAAGTCAACGGCATGCTAGGGACAACAAGAGTTGTTTCTGTTCGTAAGGTTGCGAGGTTTGGCTCGCAACACTTCGTACACAATTCCTCATACTCTATAAATAAGACATTTGAGACGTTGTTTTCGACACACCAATGATATGCAATCATAGCTCTCAACTAAATTCTGTGGATATATATTGCATAAAATTTTGGTTTTCTTCATTTTTGTATTAATGAGTACATAAATCAAATTCTGGTGCGTTGTTCTTGTGTGTTGAAGTGCTACTCACACAAGAAGAATTCATTGTATCTTGAAAGTTGATTGCCATAAACCGTAGGCACTGAGGGGCAAATTCGACTTAAGGACAAAGTGTTCAACAATTGCCTTGAATTTGCATCAAATTGGTGTTATTCATTAGTTTGTTGTAGTGCTACTCACACAAGAAGATAATCGTTGTATCTTGGGAGTGGATTGCCATAAACCGTAGGCACCGTTACGGGGTAAATTCGACCTAAGGACAAAGTGTTCAACACTTTCCTTGAGTTTGTATCCATTTGATGTTATTCATTTAAAGTTTCATTGCCATTACTCTGCCAAAATTTCAGCAAAAGTTTGATAAATATTTTATGGCGTTTCTTTGTCACTCCATACACCATATCCATCCAACAATTTTAAGTCGAATTTTTTTGGTTGTTGGAGTGACCCTTTTTCTTCGGTTAAACTATTATTTGGTTTTACTTCTTCTACCATTCTTTTGATTTGGTTGATCTTTTATGTTGTGTAAACAGAAAAGAATTCAATTTTTAATACCGACTCTACTTCAAACAACAATTCGAATATGGGAACTTTGGAAGGAATTATTCATACTGTTACAATCCATCCGATTGTTACTGTCCCTCTAAACTCCGATCAACATGGAGAGAAATCGAAGAAATTCATTAGGGTTGATTTCAAGAGATGGCAACAGAAAATGTTGTTCTATCTCATGACCCTCAACTTGGAAAAATTCGTATATGAAGACGCTCCTGTCATTCAAGAAGGGAAAAAAAATAGAGCATCACTAACTGCTTTGGATGCTTGGAAATATTCAGATTACTTGTGCAAGACTTATATTTTGAATGGTTTGGAAAACTCGTTATATAACCTATACAGTTCTAAGAAATCTACAAAGGAACTATGAGAGTTCTTAGAAATGAAATACAATACTGAAGATGCTGGAACAAAAAAAAGTTCATCGTAGGTTCTAAAAACAAAATTGCAGTCAAATGTAAGAATTACAGGTTATTCTTCATGATATTCATGTGGAGAATATGTCTTTAAGCGAATCATTTCAAGTGGCTGCAATCATCGAGAAACTTCCAACTATGTGGAAGAAAGCACAAGCGCAAAGAGATGAACATTGAAGAACTTGTGGTCCGATTGAGAATTGAAGAAGACAACCGAAGTTCGGACAAGCATGTTATGAATCACATACCACAAGCAAAGGCTAATGTGGTGGAATCCAAAAATAAAAGAAAGAAGATGAATCATTCTGTTGAACCTTCGAAGAAGAATGCAAAGAAGTTCAATGGTAATTGCTACAACTCCAGAAAGGCTGAAATCGCTCCGTCGATCGTCGCAAATCGAAGAAGCAAGCCCAAGAGAATATCACCGAATTTGATGTCATATCAAATGATATATCTGATATGAATTTTTCGATCGTTATTTCATAGTACAACAATTTTGAAAACTCCATGGAATGGTGGGTTGATACGGGTGCTCCTTTCACATATGTGCCGATAAAGGAATATTCATTTCCTATACTCCAACCACGGGAGTGAAACTTTTTATGGAGAATTCCTCAAATTCAAAAGTGGAAGGACAAAACGAAGTGATATTGAAGATGAAGATGACATAGGTGAAGAAACTTAGCCTCAACAATGTTCTTCACGTACCGGATATTCGCAAGAACTTAGTTTCAGGTTCTTTATTAAGCAAGAACGACTTCAAACTAGTTTTTGTATCATATAAGTTTGTACTTACAAAGAATAACATGTATGTAGGCAAATATTAAGTAAAAGTATTCAAAATGAATGTCCTAAATGTTGTACCAAACAATTCAAGCAATAAAATATCTTCTTCTACTTATATTGTTGAGTCATCCAGTTAATGACATCATAGAATAGGACATACACATTTTAATTCAATACGTAAGTTAATGAATTTGAGTTTACTTCCAAGTATGCATTTTAATAATGGAAAATGCGAGATATGTATAGAGATAAAGTTGGCCAAAACACCATATCATTCAGTTGAACGAACCATAGCACCTTTGGAACTAATTCACACGGATGTGTGTGGCTTAAGGTTCGTACAAACAAAAGGTGGTAAAAAGTATTTGATCACATTTAGAGATGATTGTACAAGATACTGTTATGTATACTTGTTGAAAAGTAAACATAAAGCTTTGGAAGTGTTTAAATACTATAAACTTGAAATTGAAAACCAACTTGTAAAATGAATAAAGATGATTCATAGTGATGGAGATAGAGAGTATGTTGCACCCTTTGAAAAATTTTGTGCAGAATCTGGGATTATTCATCAAATTACTGCACCATATTCACCTCAATCTAATGAGCTGAACGCAAGAATCGAACTCTTAAGGAAATTATGAATTCAATGTTAATTAGTTCATGCTTACCTCAGAACTTGTGGGGGAAATCTTTCATTTTGGCAAATCATATCCTTAATAAAATACCTTACAAGAGTAATGTTGAATCACCTTATGAATTGTGGAAAGGTCGGAAACAACAAAAGTAGTGCATATCAATTTTTACTTCATAGGTCTGATATAAATGAAGTACATGAAGGTACCATAATTGAGTCAAGGAATATTGTATTCTTTGAAGATATTTTTCCTTGTAAAGAGAAAGAAGTAAGTTCATACAAACGAACATATGATACTACAATTAGAAACTATCAAGAAAATAGTAATTATTAAGAAAATGAAGAATCAAGGCGCATTAAAAGGCAAAGGATTCATAAGACTTTTGGTCCAAATTTTCTAACATGTATACTAGAAAATGATTCTAGGACATTTAATGAAGCAAAATCCACTCATGAAGCTCATTTTTGGGACAAAGCTGTTAATAATGAAATTGAATCCATCACGAACAACCATACTTGAGAATTTGTTGAACTTCTTCCGGGGAACAAAGCTTTAGGCTGTAAATGGATCTTCAAAAGGAAATTGAAAGCGGATGGATCAATAGAAAAATATAAGGCTAGATTAGTAGCCAAGGGTATAAACAAAAGGAAGGACTAGATTTCTTTGATACCTATTCACTTGCTACAAGGATCACGTCTATACGTGTGTTGATTGCTATCGCTGTATTGCATAATCTTGAAATGTATCAAATGGATGTTAAGACAGCATTTCTGAATGTTGAATTAGAAGAAGAAATGTATATGGAACAACCTAAAGAAATTGTTGTTTCTGGAAATGAAAATGTGTGTAAGCTTGTAAAATCGTTATATGGATTAAAACAAGCACCAAAACAATGGCATGAAAAAATTGACAAAACTATGTTGTCAAATGTTTCAAAATCAATGAATGTGACAAATGTGTCTACATAAAAATCACACCTAACAGATACATGATCGTATGTCTATATGTTGATGATATGCTAATCAAGGGGAATAATTCGAAAATTATTACCTCGACCAAGAAAATGTTGACAAAATATTTTGACATAAAAGATATGGGAATAGCCGACGTGATATTAGGGATTAAAATCTCTTAAAACATTTGATGGTTTGTCATTATCTCAATCACACTATATTGAGGTAATGCTTAAAACGTTTAAGAAGTATGACGATAAACCAATTTAAACACCAGTTGACTTAAGTTTACATTTAGCCAAAAATGTCGTTGATCTCGTATCTCAATTAGAATATTCACGCGTTATAGGCAGCTTGATGTATATAACCAACTGCACACGTCCTGATATAACATATGCAGTCAACAAATTGAGTAGCTTTACGAGTAATCCAAGTTATGACCATTGTGAAGCATTATATCGAGTTCTTAAATACTTAAGACACACGGTCAATTATGAATTACACTACTTAAGATATCCTGCAGTGTTAGAAGGATATACCGATACAAATTGAATGTCTGACACAAATGATTCAAAGTTTGCAAGTGGTTATGTGTTTACCATTAGATGCGGAGCTGTGTCCTGGAAATCGTCTAAACAAGCTTGTGTAGCTCGATCCACGATGAAACTCGAGTTTATTGCTTTAGATAAAATCGGAGAAGAAGCGGAATGACTTCCTAATTTTCTCGAGGATATTCCATGTTGGGAAAAATCAGCATTCGCGATTAATATACATTAATCAATCAGCTATTGCAATGACACAAAATAGTATGTATAATGGTAAATATTGACATATTCTTCGGATACATAATACCATTAAACAATTGATATCGAATGGTATAATCTCAATTGACTATGTTAAATCAAAAGAAAACATAGCGGATCCTTTAACGAAAGGATTAACTAGAAGTCAATTTCTAGGAGAATTGGCCTAAAACCTATTGAATAGAATCAACATAGCAAAAATCCAACCTTGTAGATTGGAGATCCCAAGATCTTGTTTCAATGAGACAACTAAGTTATGAAAGATTCATTATAAATCACTTATTCCTATTCATACAAAAAGTGCTAGAATAGAAAGTGTTCAAGGTTGTGTACACTTTTAATGATTCCTATATCTTGCAAGAAGACATGAGATGTATTATACTATAGGAGATCACCTATATAAGTGTGAAGTGGAGCCGCTTCTACGAGAGTTTGAGATTTAATTCTCTTAAAGCACTTATGAAACCAAGATTTGTTCAGGGCCAAAATGAACACAATCATGAGAATCGAAATTGTTAGATAAGTTATGGTGTTAGTACAGTTGTTTTACTTTACACAAGCGGCTGAATGGTTCAAAACATCATTTTCACCAATTAGCTTAGTAAATTCGATTGTATTCAACAAAAGAAAATTCAAAGTTACAAGCCACGTATCTTGAAGCTATAACTTGTCACATGTACTCCTTTGTTAGAGTCTCCATCTCATTTGCATTATGTTGCGCATATCGAGGAATTTTCATTCATGTGGGGGATTGTTGGAATTGGTTTAAAGAAATAAAAAATTTGGTTAAGTATAACTTTGAAATGTCAACTTTGAGCAAATATTCGGACTTGATCCGATGGTCAAATTACAAATGTAAATAGACCAACTTGTTCTAATATCGAGTAGATCATCATAATATATTCGGAATCTCAAAATCAATTCTGAATGAATGAAAAATTGTGGTTGAAGTTGAAAGAAAATAGAGAAAAACTGGCTGGAAAAGTGACTATCTCTGTCGCTCGCCTATCGCTCGAGTGAGGAAGCCATTACTCGAGCGACAGGCAGACGATAGTGGTACTATTTTTATCGCTCGAGCTAGAAGTCAGCAACAGTCTAGCGATAGCAAGAGTTGTTTCTGTTCGTAAGGTTGTGAGGTTTGACTCGCAACACATCATCCACAACCCATCATACTCTAATTCACCTCAATCTAATGAGCTGAAAGCAAGAATCGAACTCTTAAGGCAATTATGAATTCAATGTTAATTAGTTCATGCTTACCTCAGAACTTGTGGGTGGAATCTTTCATTTTGGCAAATCACATCCTTAATAAAATACCTTACAAGAGTAAGGTTGAATCACCTTATGAATTGTGGAAAGGTCGAAAACCTTCCTACAAATATCTTAAAGAGTTGGAGTGTTTGGTAAAGGTACAGATACCTAAACTAAAATAAATAAATATTGGACCTAAAACTATTGATTGTGTCTTTATTGGATATGCAAACAAAAGTAGTGCATATCAATTTTTAGTTCATATGTCTGATATAATTGAAGTACATGAATGTACCATAATTGAGTCAACGAATATTGTATTCTTTGAAGATATTTTTCCTTGTAAAGAGAAATAAGTAAGTTCATACAAACGAACATATGATACTACAATTAGAAACTATCAAGAAGATAGTAATCATCAAGAAAATGAAGAACAAAGGCGCATTAAAAGGCAAAGGATTCATAAGACTTTTGGTCCAAATTTTCTAACATGTATACTAGAAAATGATCCTAGGACATTTAATGAAGCAAAATCCACTCCTGAAGCTCATTTTTGGACAAAGCTGTTAATAATGAAATTGAATCCATCACGAACAACCATACTTGAGAATTTGTTGAACTTCTTCCGGGGAACAAAACTTTAGGTTGTAAATGGATCTTCAAAAGGAAATTGAAAGCGGATGGATAAATAGACAATTATAAGGCTAGGTTAGTAGCCAAGGGTATAAACAAAAGGAAGGACTAGATTTCTTTGATACCTATTCACTTGCTACAAGGATCACGTCTATACGTGTGTTGATTGTTATCGCTGTATTGCATAATCTTGAAATGCATCAAATGGATGTTAAGACTACATTTCTGAATGTTGAATTAGAAGAAGAAATGTATATGGAACAACCTGAAGAAATTGTTGTTTCTGGAAATGAAAAGGTGTGATGAAGAAATTGTTGTTTCTGGATATGATAAGGTGTGTAAGCTTGTAAAATCGTTATAGGGATTAAAACAAGCACCAAAACAATGGCATGAAAAAATTGACAAAACTATGTTGTCAAATGTTTCAAAATCAATGAATGTGACAAATGTGTCTACATAAAAATCACACCTAACAGATACATGATCGTATGTCTATATGTTGATGATATGCTAATCAAGGGGAATAATTCGAAAATTATTACCTCGACCAAGAAAATGTTGACAAAACATTGTGACATAAAAGATATGGGAATAACCGACGTGATATTAGGGATTAAAATCTCTAAAACATTTGATGGTTTGTCATTATCTCAATCACACTATATTGAGATAATGCTTAAGACGTTTAAGAAGTATGACGATAAACCAATTTAAACACCAGTTGACTTAAGTTTACACTTAGCCAAAAATACCGTTGATCTCGTATCTCAATTAGAATATTCACGCGTTATAGGCAGCTTGATGTATATAACCAACTGCACACATCCTGATATCGCATATACAGTCAACAAATTGAGTAGCTTTACGAGTAATCCAAGTTATGACCATTGTGAAGCATTATATCGAGTTTTTAAATACTTAAGACACACGGTCAATTATGAATTACACTACTTAAGATATCCTGCAGTGTTAGAAGGATATACCGATACAAATTGAATATCTGACACAAATGATTCAAAGTCTGCAAGTGGTTATGTGTTTACCATTAGATGCGAAGCTGTGTCATGAAATCGTCTAAACAAGCTTGTGTAGCTCGATCCACGATAAAATTCTAGTTTATTGCTTTAGATAAAACCGGAGAAGAAGTGGAATGACTTCGTAATTTTCTCGAGGATATTCCATGTTGGAAAAAATCAGCATCCGCGATTAATATACATTAATCAATCGACTATTGCAATGACACAAAATAGTATGTATAATGGTAAATCTTGACATATTCTTCGGATACATAATACCATTAAAAAATTGATATCGAATGGTATAATCTCAATTGACTATGTTAAATCAAAAGAAAACATAGCGGATCCTTTAACGAAAGGATTAACTAGAAATCAATTTCTAGGGGAATGGGCCTAAAACCTATTGAATAGAATCAACATAGCAAAAACGCAACCTTGTAGATTGGAGATCCCAAGATCTTGGTTCAATTAGACAACTAAGTTATGAAAGATTAATTATAAATCACTTATTCCTATTTATACAAAAAGTGCTAGAATAGAAAGTGTTCAAGGATGTGTATACTTTTAATGATTCCTATATCTTACAAGAAGACAGAAGATGTATTATACTATAGGAGATCATCTATATAAGTGTGAAGTGGGGCCGCTCCTATGAGAGTTTGAGGCTTAATTCTCTTAAAGCACTTATGAAACCAAGATTTGTTCAGGGCCAAAATGAACACAACCATGAGAATCGAAATTGTTAGATAAGTTATGGTGTTGGTATAGTTGTTTTACTTTACACAAGCGGCTGAATGGTTCAAAACATCGTTTTCACCAATTAGCTTAGTAAATTCGATTGTATTCAACAAAATAAAATTCAAAGTTACAAGCCACGTATCTTGAAGCTATAACTTGTCGCATGTACTCCTTTGTTAGAGTCTCCATCTCATTTGCATTATGTTGCGCATATCGATGAATTTTCATTCATATGGGGGATTGTTGGAATTGGTTTAAAGAAATAAAAAATTTGGTTAAGTATAACTTTGAAATGTCAACTTTGAGCAAATATTCAGACTTGATCCGATGGTCAAATTACAAATGTAAATAGACCAGCTTGTTCTAATATCGAGTAGATCATCATCATATATTCGGAATCTCAAAATCAATTCTGAATGAATGAAAAATTGTGGTTGAAACTTGGAAAGAAAATAGAGGAAAAACTGGCTGGAAAAGTGACTATCTCTGTCGCTCGCCTATCGCTTGAGTGTCGCTCGAGCGAGGAAGCCATTACTCGAGCGACAGGCAGGTGATAGTGGTACTGTTTTTATCGCTCGAGTTAGAAGTCAGCAACAGGCTAGCAATAGCAAGAGTTGTTTATGTTCGTAAGGTTGTGAGGTTTGGCTCGCAACACGTCATCCACAACCCATCATACTCTATAAATAGGGCCATTGAGACGTTCTTTTCGACACACCAATGATATGCAGTCATAGCATAATATTCTCTTCTTTCTCTCAACCAAATTCTACTTATATATTGCATAAAATTTTGGTTTTCTCCATTTTTGCATTAAGGTGTACATAAACCAAATTATGGTTCGTTGTTCTTGTGTGTTGAATGCTACTCACACAAGAAGAATTCATTGTGTCTTGGGAGTTGATTGTCATAAATCGTAGGCACCGTTGTGGGACGAATTCGACTTAAGAACAAAATGTTCAACACTTGTCTCAACTTTGCATCCATTTGGCATTATTCATTTGAAGTTTCATTGCAGTTACTTTGTCGAAATTCCAGCAGACGTTCAATAAAGATTCTACGGGCATTTGTTTATCACTCCATACACCATGTCTGAAATAATGAGGTTCAATCCAAACTACACCTAGAGGGTGGTGAATATGTGATTATGCGGAATTAAAACTTAATAATTAATTAGCAACAAGTCACTATTAATTATCTCTAGATGATTTATCAAACTGTTCAATTCTTCCTATGTTGAAATACCGTCGTCATATGAAAGCAATAAACAAACACAAGGAATGATAACGGAGAAACCCCAACTGGATAAAAGATCTAGGTATTTTGTTAGTCAATGATCCACTATAAACAAATTAAACTTATAGTCCACCATACACAACTGCCATTAGTACTTTCTGACCTCTTGAGTCCGCTAGCTGCAGTTTTCAAAGCCCTCCTGGATTGCACGTTCGTGCACCAACTCTTGATTTTATGAATTCGTCTATCTCCGTGGACAACGAAGAGCTCCGTGTTCGTCAACAACTGGAATTCCAATCACCTTTCCTTGATCTTCAGCAGTCTGACAGATGTGTAGGAAGTAGCAATTTTGTATTTGGATTATGGATTTGATGTTTTAACCGCCAAGAACAAATCACAACATGAAGTTGAAAGTTATTTGATGAAGAGGATATGGAGAGTATGTGTTTTCTCAATGTTCAACCTTAAAAAAATCGTTTAGAGGCGTTCTGGTATTTACTGTAGGTTAAGGAATGAATGTGCTTGATAAAAAGCCTTAAAAACGCGAAGTCCTGGCGATAGGTTAGCGACAATGTTACTGTTTTTGCCGCTCAAACTAAGTCATGGCGATAGTCTAGAGAAATTACGGCGTCATTTTTCCTTCTTTTCCAATCTCGAACCCTAGATTTAATACAACTCGATTTCTACTATTTGCAATTTACTTCTTGACTTTTACAACATATTAAATATAGTCCATTTTGTTCACAGACTTGCTAATTACATCAAAAACCTAACAATATCCATCCAACAAAAGATCAAGTAATTTCATTCATAACTTTGCTTCATTTACTTATGAAATCTAGCCAACACTAAGTAATTAATATCAAATTTCAACGATGATTTGATCCAAACACTTCAAGAAACACACAATCTTTATAGATAGTCAAACAAATCTATTTATCTATGTACAAAAAATATAGATGTATTATGTATCAATTGTTTTGTTTTACTTATAGAAGAGTATAGATGATCTCTCCGGCCCTTTAGAACACGATATTTCAGAATAGGTTAAATATGAGGATTGCAAGTCCAGCAATGAGCAAATGCAGATTGAGTGGCGTAGCTTTTGAAGCCCAACTTGATGCAGGTGATGGTGCACCTATGCCTTTACAGTCAAGTCCTTCTCTTGTTTCAATGCACAAATTTGCAAATAGGGAAGCCGGATACTTTCCATACAGATTTGCATAGCTAAAGAAGGTATCTATGCAGTTGTTTTTCATGTCGTTGATTTCATCTCGAATAGGGCAAAGCAATTCCTTAAAGGGCGGACAACACCGTTCCTTTGTGTAGTGCGGCCCTTTGCACTGGCTTGTTACGACTGTATAGTTCAGGGTCTCCAAATTCAGAGGACAATCTGCAACACAGACGATAAATTGTTGCGTGTCTAGTGGAGAACATAGTAAAATTAATATTGAGATCAATGCAGAGTGGAGCATAATTACTACAAAAATTCTAATGGAAAGTAAAACAATTATAAATACATCATACATCCCGTCTCTGCGTACAGTACTTACTATGTGCTCCGTACTCTTTAGATATATTTTCCTACCAAAATAGAGTGTTTTTATATTGGATATTTGAGCTGGGGGATCAAATTTTCATTTCAGGTATATTTTGAAAACTGAAATTCTTTGAAAACTTTTCAAAAATTTTAAAATATTTTCATAATTTTAAATTTTTTTTAATAATATTTGGATTTAGGAAACTTTTGATCAGAATAATTCAAAACTTAGATTATGAACTGCACACTATCATAGACTTTTTTGTGGCCTTAAATTAAGAATTTAAAATTAGGGTGTGTTTGATCCACATTATTTTGGAAGAATGTATTCTGGAATAGAAGATTGATATAGAATGTGTGGTTGAAAAAGAAGGAAAAATTATCGATGTGATGAAAAATATTATTTTATTGAAGAATGTGTGGTTGAAAATGAGTAGAAGAATGAAAATGAAAATGAAAATGAAAATGAAATTTTTAATGTGTACCAAATAGGGGCTAAAACCTAATTTATGTATACTACCTACAAATATAAAGATATTCATTAAGGGTGTGTTTGAACTACATTATTTTGGAAGAGTATATTCTGGAATATTAGATTGATGGAGAATGTGTGGTTGAAAAAGAAGGAAAAATTATCGATGTGATGAAAAATATTATTTTATAGAAGAATGTGTGGTTAAAAATGAGTAGAAAAATGAGAATGAAAATTTTAATGTGTACCAAACAAGGACTTAACATTGAATAGTTTTTAATAATTTAATTTATAAATATAAATTATAATTTTTTATGACATCCCCGGCCGGCCACAACTTTTTGTGTCCTACTTATTTCGTGTCATGCAATATAGTTTTTTCTACTATACCCATTTTCAAAATCATAAACCTCAGTTTAATTTTATTTCTTTTCACAAAATGTATGAACAAAATAACAAAATCGAGGAACAAGAAGTCTTACTGATTCTCTGCTGCAGAAGGCTACGGCCCACTGAGCCATGAAACTCGAAAACATCATCTATTCATACATAGAGCAAACAACACATTTTATCAATACATAATTTAACTTTTTGTGCAAAAACAAAAATAGACGATATGCATCATGCGTGCACCATTTTTTATGGTATAAAATAAAAAAGCATTATTTGATATCTTCGTAAAATATCATATATGATGCAACGACCCGGCCTTGTCCCGCAATCGTTATCATATCATACGTACCGTCAGCTTTGAGAGAGTATATGCCAGTCTTGAGTTCAAATCTTGGGGATGCGTCAGAAAGTCGTGAGGGGTAAGATGGGCCCATGCTCTCCCAAAGCGGACAATACGTATGATATGATAACGATTGCGGCGCAAAGTCGGATCGTTACATATGACTAGATGCACCTACTCATTTTTATTTCTAAAAGTTTTACGTAAATAAGTCTTCATATAATTTCATGCATGCATGAATGTCAATTACGTGAAATGTAGGAAGAGGAAGCCAAGCCAATGAGAAGGAAGAAGAGAAACAAGTGGAAAGATCTGTTGCATTCCATTCCTCTTTTTCTTTTTACCGCAGAGTGTCTGCCCTTCGTCTTGATTTTCAAGACCAACTCCCTTCAATTTTCAGAGAGTTGGTTTGCTTTCGTTTTATTCCTTTTTTTTTTCTTTGCAGGCGATCAAGAGAAGTAAAAGATGTTTGAAGATATTAGAAGGTGGAGAGTTTGGGAGAAAAAGAAAAACATTCCTTTCTTTTTTCTTTTTTGGTGAACGAGAAAAATAAAAGGTGTTTGAAGGTAGAGAATTTGGGAGAAAAAAGGGGAAAGGAATGGGAGCCGTGCAATAGGCTGGCAAATATTTTTGTTGGATGGAGTTAATATCTATCCACGTCCTGCTGAGTGAATCTTGGGCTACAATATGCACGTGCAATAAGAATTAATTATAATGTTCATAATTTTTTTATTTTCCATTGTACCACGATATGACAGAATAACAATTAGTAAAATAAATGGACAAACGTCTATATTTGTGAGGCCTTGAAGCCTTTTCTTGGAAGTTTACTTTCAAATATTCCTTCTTGTCTGCCTTGGGCTTCAATTTTGTGCAGGACATCCATCCCTGAAAGCACTATGTCAAAGACGACGTGATGACCATCCAACCTTAAGAACATAAATAGATTATATTACATGAACAGAATTATTGACAAACGAATTCTAGAAGCTCGAACCGACTCAACAGAATTGGATGAGAAGGCATTCAAATATAAGGGTGCGTTTGATTGCGAGTATAGAATTTGTATTAAAAGAAAATAAATTTTAGGCAATTCAATTGTCTAGAAATCATTTGTATAAAAATTATTAATTAAATGTATTTGATTAATTTAATTTTTAACTTTGAAAATATTATATTTGTCCATTTTTTATTGGTGGGTAGATGAAAAAGAAAGAGAGAGAGTGTGTGCATCCAGGGACATAGCCAGGATTTGA
>CAIGRF010065672.1:10128-20469 GCA_903798235.1 Fraxinus ornus
CTATTTCAGCCTAAAGAACTTCTCCCAAAGAGTAGTCATCCCCATAAGATGTGTAGGGAGCGACCACTTATGAGCGACAAAGGAAGAAAAATCATGATGCCTAGTCCAAATGTTGAGGAATATGAAAGGTCTAGGCCCCAAATCATCATCAGACACCCACTGAAGTAATAAAGGCGAATGATCAGATGAAGTCCGATTCAGGCGCCTAACAAAAAGCGGCAGCAGTAGAATTAATGAGTACCCTATCCAGTCTCTTTCTGACTCGATCGTTGGACCAAGTATACCGATTCCCAAGGAAACCAGCATCCTCTAGACCATAATCTAATATCATATCAGAGAAAGCATTAGTGTCTCGATCACGAGTATTATGACCAGTGCGCTTACCATCATGCGTAATAGTGTTAAAGTCTCCCTTAACTATCTAAGGGTCGTCCATATCGAGGAAAATGTGGTGAAGACCTTCCCACAAATCCCTCCTGATATATACGTTACATGAAGCATAGATAGGAGTCAGATAGTTAGGACGCGCTAGTCTGGAATCCTCAACTCTAATGTGAAGGAACTGTGGATGATCAACAATAATAGTAATAGTAGTACCCGTGTTCCAAAAAAACTAGATCTCGTTCGACTCATTTTGAACTCCCGTGTCAAAACGCAGATAACGTCGAATATCTTCAAATCTTTGCTGAAAAATAAAAGGCTCCAAAATAACCAAGAGGTAAACCTGATCAAGTCATCAGCTGAGGAACGACGGCATGGACCTTGATGATGAACTTCAATATGAGAAAAAATATCAGAATCGGACTGATCTGAAGATAAGAAAGCCTTTAGATTATGTTGACAATGTGTAGGTGAAACTGGCACTTCCAAGCCAATCGAGTCCCGTGGCCTCTCCATTATATCCTCTAAAAAAGGATCAAATTATGTAGAACTACCAATCATGGGAGTTCTGCTGATCAGATCCGAAGATTTAGCAACTGGTTGATCATCTAATGTGGAAACTGGTTGGCTATGATGACCTGCTCGAGCAGGAGCAACTGTCAATTGATCTAGAGGTAAAGAGGTAGGAATTTGTGGATCAGCGGTACTAGTAACAGGTGGGACAGTGAAAGTAGTAACTGTCTGATCAGTATTAGCTACGGTAGCCGAGATACTGGGAGGAATAGAAGTAATATTCTCAGCAGTTCCATCCTGTCTCTTCTTATTGCGCTTAACCGGCGTCCATCTCTGGCGAAGAAGAGTCGCAGTCTCCTTAGCTTTACCTTTATCCTTAGCCAAAACTGGGGAGCCCTAGAAGTATGGTCAACAACTATGTGTGCAACATATGGTGGAGCAGGATGTGAACTACTAGAGCATTTATCATCCTTATGTCCAAAATGTCTGCATCTGAAGCAAAAGTTGGGCACCTTATCATATATGACGAGCTGCTAGTATCCTCCCATATTCTCCCTCTCAATCCATACTCGATCAGGGAGTTTACATTCTAGGTCAACCTCAATACAAACTCAGACGTATCACAGATATCATATCCTTCAACAGAGACAAAATTTCTCACATTTATAGAGAAGGAAATCAGGTTGCACATGCTTTTGCTGCGGAGGGTTGGGATTATCGTCGATACTAGATATATGGACCACATGACCTACCACGACATATTAGGGCACTAGTACAAATTGACAGACATGGATTGCCCAGTGTCAGAGTTTAATTTTGATTTTATTTCCAATTCTTATATTTGCCTAAATTTGCAGTGTTTCTCATTATAAAGGAAGTAGTACTTCCTCGTTTATTGTTTTAATTTTCATCATTTATTTTCATTGTAAGTGAAGTAGTACTTCCTCATTTTTTACTTTCATTATTTTCATGTAACCACGGTATTCTTCCGCCACAAGTGAGGGTAAATTAATAAAATCTGGGAGATCTTGTTCTCCTTTAACTAAAAAAAAAAAGATCAGATGGGCATTTCCTGGCAGGTGGGACCCATCAATTTCAGCTGTTTCTATGACACGTGTAGGATTTATAGGATGTGGGCCTCCAGTTTGTGCACAAGTCCATAACAAAAGAAGTACTTATTGTAATGGGCTCACACGCTTTCCACGCTCTTTTCTCAGGCCCACTTCAATAAATGTTAAAAAATATTTTTGTATTCAAAAGTTGGGCTTAATTTTATCCGTGGTCACTGAACTTTAAGCACAATTTCAATTGGATTACCAACTTTTCATCATTGTGTCAAATTCACGTATCACTCTCTAAGTAACTAATAACGCTTAGTACGTGATACCTTAGAAACAAAAATGGTAAAATGAGGATTATAAGATTGTATTTATATTAGAAAGTTGAAATGTGTGCTTTTAACACTTATGTAGTGTTTTAAAGGTTGATCAGGCATAGACTCGAAAGAAAAAAAGTCAAGGATCGAATTGGGTCAAATCCAGTTAATTTTTTTAAAAAATTAAAAATTCTAAAATCTCAAAAGACGAATGTTTGGATGATGTTCATAAATTTAAACTGGTGAAATTGGAAACACGCAAATGGTTTTCATAAAACTAGACGAGTTTACGAGTTTTTAAACTAATTTTTAAAGGATAGGTTTTTCTACCTAATCAGCATGACTTTGGATCCTGACCATCCAGTTCCCGATTTTGCCATTCGAACATGTTAGGTTGAGTTGATTTAAAAAAAAATGCTCGTATGATGTCGAGCAATAGTAGATTAACGTGCTATGCATGATTTTGATTAAAAAAATTGATTGTGGTATGACTTATCGATTAAGTAGCTTTCATCAATGACCTAGTTGAATTTCAGTGACCCAATTGAGACAAAGTTAGAGATCTTGTTGAGATTTGGGCTAAATGTTTAGTGGATATGAAATTTATCCTAAACCTAAAATTTATATTGTTATGTGGAAAAATAGCGAGAATCGTGTATTCAATTGAGACTTTTAGAGATTTTTTGAAATTTAAAAGAGAATATTCAATGTAGATTTTTTGAGACTCTTTAAAAGTATCAGTATATTCAATTAAAATTATTTTAAGTATTTAAAAAATATTTAGAAGTCATGATATATTCAATTAAAATTGTTTGGAAGTCTCTACAAGTCTTGGAGTATTCAAACTTTTATAAAAGTTTATAGGGTACTAACTTTTAAGTAGAAAAATAAATAAATAAAATCTCAAAATTTGTTTTCATTCATGCCCATGATTCTAGGTGTCTTTCACAAAAAATAAAATAAAATAAAAATTAATATATATTTTTTGTTCATTCAATACCTATCTTTCCTTTTTTCTTCTATAAATATTTAGAATCCTGATTAATTTTTTTTTTTGAAGTTATATCTATCTCTCTCTTAGGGGGTGGGCAAAATCCAACCGAACCCGTCAAAATCGAACCAACCCAATCGATTTTTTTGTTGTTTTTACACGGGTTTGGTGGGTTGGTTGTGTATGCATGTTGGGTCGGGTCAGGTTATGTGTTAATTTATGAAAATCGAATAAACCCGCACAACTTAACCCAACCCGACTATATTTATGAACTTTACAAGTATTGTGATATTGTTTAGACGAATACACATTCAACACAAAAAAATTTTAATTGCCAAAAATATTTCTTGGTTTCATATAATTTAATATCAATATGTCCATGTAACGTTTCTAGGCATGAAGTGTCAAAATAATTCAGATTTTTTGGTCATTGCAACTATAGAGTACTGATATTATATAAGCCACGAGTCAATTATAAATCCGCCCAACCCGACCTGCCTACTTTAATTTTTGTTGACAAGTTGTCCCAAACCGACCAACCCGACCGATACTTGATTGGATTGGGTTTCAACATTTGCACGAGTTATGTTGAGTTAAATTATGATCAAACTGATCATGTTGGGTTGGGTTTGGGTTGAGGCAAAAATCGATCCGACCCAACCCGACCCATGCCCACCCCTACTCTCTCGCCCTTAAGCCCGGTTTGGTACAGATTTTTATTTAAGTTGAAGTCAAACAATACATCTTTCATAGGTCCCACAGTTTTTCAACCACACATTTCAAAAATTCTATTACAATCTACTAAAATTCTAATTTTACTCCCCACCAAACACCATCTTAATCTATTTGTTATTTATTTATTTATTAAGGGTGTGTTTAAGCCACATTATTTTGGAAGAATATATTCTGAAATAGTAAATTGATGAAAAAAATGTGATTGAAAAGGAAGGAAAAGTTATTGATATGATGAAAAATATTATTTTATTGAAAAATGTGTACCTGAAAATTAGTAGAACAATGAAAATAAAAATTTTAATGTGTAACAAACAAGGGCTAAAGGTGTGACATATTGAAAATACCGAATATTAAATATTATATATATATATATATATATATATATATATATGATGACTTGTGTTTTCTAATCTTTTAAAAATACTTTTTATTACACGGGGAGAATGGGAATTGTGGAGGATTGAACCACCATCTCCTATTTGAGAACTTCAAATTATTTCACTAATTTTTTTTTTTTAGAATGCAAGTTTTCAAAAGGCTTATCAGTTTTCAAAAAAATTTAAAATAAAAGTCTATGAAAGACTTTCATCAATTCTCTACAAATCTATAACAATTCACAAATTTTACAAAAGTCCCCTCACTTAAAAAAATCTACGAAAGTCTTTAAAAGTCTCAATTAAATATAACTATAAACAATTTGGATTTAAAATAAATATTGTAGTGAAAACTATTTCGGATGACAAAATAAATATTGTAGGACTTGCCTTAAATTGGGAGGGAATTCCCAACCTAACATGGGCCGAAGCGGGATCGTTGGCCCAAGAGGGGAGGGACGGGTACGAGGAACATAGTCATTGTCCCGCTATTTATCCCGTTTAAAGTTTGAAAAACGTAAGTTCGACCCTAACAACACCTAGAAGGGGGTGAATATGTGTAATATGCGGAATTAAAAATTAATTAACATGCAACAAGTCACAAGTTAATTATTTTTAGATGATTAATCAAACAATCCAATTTTCCTATGTTGAATTATCGCAGTTTGTATAATAAACAGTAAAACATAAAGGAGTAAAGAACACAAAAATTGTTCACGGAGAAACCCAACTAGGAAAAACTCCGGGTACTTGTCAGTCAATCCACTATAAACGATTCATCACTTACAGTCTACCAGGCTAGACGACGACACGAATTATCTGATCTCCTAACTGCAATTCTGACAGCTTTCCTAAATTTTGTGCTCCCATGCACCAATTCCAGCTGCAATAACCAACGCTCTCCTGGAACTCCGCTATCCTGCAGCAGCTCCTAGCTTGGTAGAATCATCTATCTCCTGTGGATCACGAAGAACAACCTGTTCTTCACACACTGGAACTCCAGTCGCCTTCCTTGATCTTCAGCACTCTCTAACAGATATGTAGGAAGTAGAAGTGTGGTATTTGGATGTTGGATTCGATATTTTTCTGATTAACAAGAACGAATCTCAAGGAAACATGAAGGTTGAAAGCTTCAAGGATGATAGAAAATTAACAGCACAATGTTTGTTTATTATTTAACCTTGGAAATCTCGTTCTGTAGCTTTAGAATATATATAGGTAAGGTAGGAAACAGATAGCCAGGGAAAAAGCCTTTAAAACGCGAAAATAAAATTTTTCGTATAAAGCTGTCGTTTGAGAGAGAAGCTAGCAACAGTTGGGCGACACCTAACGAAGGAGGGGCGACGGTCCAGCGACAGTGTTTCTGCTTTTGCAGCTCGAGCCATAACCTGGCAACAGTCCAGCGAAAATCCACGCCGTTTTCTCTTTTTTTCCAAACTCGAACCCTAGACCTATTTAACTAACTTTTGAGTATTTGCACATTACTCCTTGAACTTTCATCAACTATCAATTTAAGTCCTTTTGTCTATAGAATAGCCAATTTCATGATCAACTAAAACCTAACAAACTCCCCCTTTGACATTCTGTGACAAAACACAATACTATGTCAAGGCAGTAATGAAATACAACATTACATACACAAACTAATGACACGCCTATACTACAATATGTGTTGAACGAATCAGCAATACCTATTTCCTGAAACAGACAACTCAAATACCAGTGTAAAATGTGTGGAAAACAGGATCAACAATAATCACAGTTCAAACAGTCCAATTATAAGTGTCATTTGAGCACATGTAAGCAAATGTAACTCATATAGCATATTATTCAGTTAAGAATCACAAGCGAAACTAAGACACAATATCAATGCAACCCAATATACCAAAACGAAACATTGACACTGCTAAAACATCAAAAACTTAGTTTAGCAAAACTGAATCAAATAAATATGCATGTGCTCCCCCTAACTGCAAACTCTCAATGTGTTTAAGCAGTAGGTAAATGTATTTATTTCTCTCCCCCAACGACCCCTCAAGACATATGACAAAAATGTAAAAATCAATGCAATATATATCAAGTCAAATGTCCATATGTATCTATATCTCTCTCCAACGACCCCTATGGACATAATGAATATATCACATATATATCACACTAAACTTAAAGCTCAAAATATTACATATATATCAAAATGATAATTAATCCAGATTTGTAAATGACATACAACATGTAAGCTCGTAAATCTAGATATCACCAAGAAAACACTGTACAAGACAAAGTTAACTACTCCCCCTCAACCTATACATACTACTCTCCCTTTTTATCACAAAATGATAAGGGAAGAGCCTATAATCTATACAGCCCCGACAGCATCATCAGAGTTCGTCCTCTCCTCGGAAGCATCATCATCCCAGTGGCGACGAATCCACCGTAGACTACGCTGAATGTAGCTAACAGCACCCCGCAGTGTAGCAAACTCGGTGGTGTGGCGATCAACAGTGGCACGAATCTGTGTAAGCTCAGCCATCATCCGAGCCTGCTGCTCGATCATCACAGTCATCTGTCCCAAGAGAGCCACAGAAGGATCAACGGGAACAGAAAGAATATCAGCTGGTGGATTAACCAACTCAGAAAGGGGAGCCGAAGTAGACGGAGGAGGATGCACTGAACCAAAAGTGGAAGGAATGTCGGTAGACTCAGGAGCAATGGCAAATGATGGAGAATCGAAGGGGTCAAAAGATATGAGGTCATCAATAGGATTGGCCGGCACAGTAGGATCAACCTGAGACTGCGCGGGCCCAGAGATGGAAGCATGAGACCTGCTCTGGGCGATAGTGGTATGGCCAATCGACGGAGATATCCGCCGTGGAACCCCTTCGAGAAAACTAACTCCTAAGGCAGTGACTAACCTATAAATGAGACATGCATAGGGAAGCCCAACCCGAGTCCCCGTGGTCTGGAATGCTCTCAAAATCTGTTGGCATATAAAGGAGGGTAAGTCGATAGAGTCGCCATGCAGAAGAGCATACAAAAATCGAGCCCTCTCCATAGGTAAGAAAAGGTATAGGAAACTAGCCACAGATTTGTGCACACAATGTTCAACAAAATCTGTCGGTTAGTGGGTAACGATCCAGTGCTCATCGCACCTGGACCACCCTCCATCGGTGTGTTAAACACCGTGGAACGGACTAATATGTCTGAGGCAAGGAATCAGGAGTAAGATAGGGAAATAGGGGGTGAACGACTCTCGGAATAAGAAAAATACTAGAAATGACGTCCGGAGTGATCTTAACGACCCGACCTCCAAGAAACACCCTAAAAGAAGTACCAGTAACATCATGAATGTTACTGTAAAACTCCTGAATAAGCAATGGAGGAGGAGGTATCAAGTCGACAAGCAACGGTTCCCAGCTTCGGGAAGTGAAAATAGCAGCGAGGTCGGGAGACAGGTCAGACATGGTGACCTCGCGCTCAAAAAGAATGGGGCGCTGGGAAAATTGCAACTTAAAAACATCTTGGACGACAATAGAAATGAACCTAGTATGACTAAAGGATGTCGAGGTATCAGGAGTAGTACGTGCTCTTTTGGGCGGCATCTGAAAGAATTGAAGCACAAACATCAATAAAACCTCGATATAGGATAAATAACACCATGAAATGCATGGTATCCAAGAATGCACGCAAAATGAGGCAAGCAAAAGGACATGCAACTTGTCCTAACGTGAGTGCATGACGACATGCAATGATGCCTAGACGTAAGTGACGTGAAGACATAACCCGTGTCATGGTGCCTAGACGGAGGGACCTGATGCCCTCGTGCAGTGTCACTACTTAACTTACCCAAGTACAATACACACTCCCGACCAATACTACGACATCAACAATGAAAACCATCTACAATCCTTAACCAATCATGCAATATGCCCACAAATACCTTCAAGATCTCAAAACCAACACTAAACGCACCCAACTCACGCTCATACGCACAAGAGCAACTTTTACAACCTCCAACACCACTCCACCAATACCACATTCATTATTAAGCAGTCTAAACACACAATAACCATTAATGCAATGTGAATTTGAAGATCAAGTTGTCTCAAACACAACGTAAAAGGTGCTAATGCGTGCAACAAATGATGTTAAACTGAAATATGGTCCTAGACTTGTAGAGTAATGTCAAACAAACACCCAGAATACCCAAATAATGAAGAATCCAACCAAAATGGCGAAAATAGTGAAGAACTCAAGAGTTTCGAAATTACCTTTAAATCTTGATGATTTGATGAAATAGCAAGTTAAATGAATGATTTAATGCGTTAATGTAGTGGGTAAATCACTGATTTTGAGTGGATTCAACAATATGAGCAAGAAATCAAGTAAAAAAAGGGTAAAAATGTGAGAAAACCCCTAGAATGAATTGTTTTAGTTCAAAATAGCGGATGTCGCTCGAGCGATGGTCGAGCGACAAGTGAGCGAGGCAGCTTCTGCTGCTATCGCTCAAGCCAGAGCTAGCGAAAATGCAATTGACAAAAATAGCACTAAAATTCAAAAATTCAGAAAAATAGCATTTTTTTTTTCAAAATACGAAATTAAGGCAAAATAAGCACTCAACACTTCAATTATCAAAGTCAAGTATGCAATCACAAGTCGAGCATTATAAAACAGAACCTCCCACATACGTAGTTAAGTTCAAGATAGAGTAAAGTGTATAAATGACTCATGTGTGTAATGTGCCACTACTTTCTCGTGAAAACGACTACAAACCTTAATTTTGTGAGAAAGGACATGCAAACCATCACTTGTTTAAATAAGTATGATCCCTACAGATGAAAGTCAAACCCGAATAAATTTTAGGACCGGAAAATGAGCTCAATTAAATGATGAATTTTCTTTGCTCCCCCTGAACATGAACATAAAATATTTTTCAACGCTTTTCTCATAAATAGCATCTCATGTCCATTAAGCGACTAAATTGACCCATGTAACGAGCTTTAGGCTGGTTAACCCAAGTCAAATGACCATAGGTACTAGGTTATGAGAAATCCCTCGGGCTTAATTACTCGAGTCAAATAGGCTTCGAACAGAGTATAAGATGAACCAAATAAGCACTCATATATTTTTATTCATTTTCTTTTTCATCATACATGCAACAATACAGGAAGACTATCACGAGCTCAGGTCATCTAAATGTCCGTCAATTCATGTTCGAGCTCACCTTACTAACACGTGACTATCATCCCAAATCTCACACACGCGGCTCAGACTCATTCACAAGATCATAGTGTGTGTAGTGCAATCGATTACATGACGACACATATACTTAATACTACACATTAAACTAAACCAAGCAATGGAAATAACATTGTAGAACAGATAATCGCTTGCTTGGATTCACATAGTCGGCTTAAAATCAAAACGATGTGTCGTTTGCAAGAACGAAAATATTTTTGCATTTTTCACAAAATTTTTTTTGGATTTTTCTATATCGAATAGAAAAGCTCACACAAATAAAGGAATGTCAAGCACACACGATAAACAAAAAGTAAAAAGCAAAACAAACCAAATACACGCACGCAAAGTGTAAGATGAATGCAAAAAGTATCAGTGTAAAGGACTATGCATGCAGATGCCCATGAATGAGATCAGTGGTGTGCATAAGCACCAGCGATTTCCATACGGTCAAGATCAACCTTCTTGACCCAAGCCTTCCTAGCAGTAGAGGTAGCCCTAGTCAATTGAGAAATCATCTCAGTCAGCTGAAGAACTTGACTAGAAAGAGAATTGACCTGACTAGGAATATCCTGATTTCTATCCCTGTGCACACGTAAAGGACACATCGACCTAATGTGACCCAAGATGCCACAGCGATGGCGTGGGTACAAAACTCGACTGAGACACATATGAACGATGAAATCGACCTTGAGGTGCAGTGTTCTTATGAGACCTAGGTGTCCTACGTCCTATGA
>CAIGRF010065721.1:0-12015 GCA_903798235.1 Fraxinus ornus
GTGTAGTTTCACTTGGCTATATTTAGGACTGCGTTGGAACTTGTCGATTTACCATGTATTTCTTGTACGATTATTTATATGAGTAACATACCTCACTAGTCACTTCCTCAGGCAGCCGCAGGCAGAACCGCTAGAAGAGACGAAGCCGGAAGCCCTCGAACCCGGAAGCTCACTCAGCTTCAGCCTTGAGCCTCCACTATCCTTACTCCTCCGAACCGAGTCGGCGGCGTAAAAAACTCATAGTAGCCCAAAACCCTCGTCCAAGACTCCAACTCTCCCAGCTACTCCCTCCTCTCAAGTATCAACTGGCTTTGGTAAAAAAGAATGGTATATTTCATATTTGGGTTCCATGGATTGGGCTCTTTAATTGGGCATTTTTTTTTTTTTTTAAAAAAAAGGCCCAAAAAAATCACAGTTTCCTCCTGGCTGCTTCCAGTTCCAGCCCAGCCCAGCCCTTCTTCTTCACCTTTCTTCCCGGCTCCCGATCGCCGTGCTGGGTCCGCCACTGCTTGATAGGCTGTATTTGGGAACTTTCTCAATAATTGATGCTTGCTATTAGATATTTATAGTAGAATGACTTTGGCTCGCTGTCCTAAGTCTGTTAGCTTGAGATTTTCCTTCTCAAACCTAGTAAGGACCTTTGTGCACTAGAGCAGCTTACTAGGACTAGGCACTAAGATACATGCTTCGGATTTCAACAACATCGATTGCTCTTAGATCCCTAGGTCAGCTCATCCTCAGCCGATAGGGCATAGACCTTGGCTTCAACCTTCAAGGGTGTCGACATTGACTTAGTCATAGGCCTCAAGGGCATAGACTATACTTCAGCTTAGGCCTTTGGTTTTGGCTTCAAGCTATTACATTTATCGTCTTCGGGGATCATCCTCGGCCTAAGCTTCGATCAGAACTTTAGGAATTAGGTTTGTCTTAATCAAACAAATATATGCTCACTCATGTAAACTGTTGAAGGAGGATCTTCAATCACCAAATACTCGGGCTTAGTATCGACAAATCAAACACGATAATGTTTAACTCCAAAACTATAAACCCATATGCCCAAAACCCGATTGCTCTCGGATTACCCACAAAAGGCAAGGTGTGAGGTTTTATTGCAGCTTCAAGATCAACCACAAAAGCTGAGAAAGAGATAGAAAAACAAAGCACAAGTCGAGGAAGCACGAAGCTAAAAGGGATGGAGAAGAGGTAGTCGTTTTTCTCTCAAAAACAAAAGGGATACAATAAATCAATTTAACACACATTAGCAATAGTAATGGGCAGAATATATAAATGGGGTTTAGGTGGGCTTTAGGGTAATGTAATAAGACCCAATAGGTAGCCGGCTGTCTACCAAAAAAGTCTTCCAAAGGTTATGGGTCGAGTCATGAGTAGCACTAATTAAATTAGGCTACTTCAAATGGCCCAAACAGGTTCTATGATCAGTTTAAAAAGTTGTGGTGTCAATACACTACTTCACTCATCTGGTCGATGTCGACAGAATAAACAATAACTTATATCATCGTCCGGGAGGTCGTTTGACAACAATGTGCCTAACGAACCTCCATCTTGGTGTCAAAGGACCTACAAAAAAAATTATTACGCATTAGTTATCCATTTAGGTGATGAACCATACCCATAGCCATACCCCTTAACACCCTCAGGGTAACATAGAAAAACACATTTTCTAACTCTAGGTTCAACTTTCCCTCACTTTGATGAGAAAATGCTTCTAAGCATAGAATAATAACTTAGTTTACCATACCATTTTTCATACGGAGTATCACCATTCAATGCAGCAGATGAAGTCAAATTAATCATATAACAAGTAGTCATAACAACTTCGTCCCTAAAAAGACTTTGGAACTCCAGAACTTAACATCATGCAACACACTTTATCAAGTATGGTCTTATTTATCATTTTCGCTACCCCATTTTGATGGGGGAGTGTAATGAACTGTTTTATGTCTTATTATCTCATTTTCTTTGTACATATTGTCAAATACAGTGCTACAAAACTCTAGGCATTATCAGTTCTCAAAAACTTGATTTTCTTACCAGTTTGATTTTCAACTTGTCTTTTTCAATTATTAAAACTATGAAGTGTCGGATTTATCCTTTAAAAGATAAACCAATACTTTTCTAGTGTAGTCATCAATAATAGACAAGAAATACTTATTTCCACCCAAGGTGGGACTGCTAGATGGATCCCATAAGTTCGAATGCACATATTCAAGCATGCCTTTATTTTTATGAACACTCATGGAGAAAGTAATTCTATAATGTTTACCAAGTACACAATGGTCACAGAAAAATAAATCAGACACACAGTCATTTCCAAATGCACCTTTTTCATTAAGAAGTTTAATTCCCTTAATACCCACGTGTGAAAGTCTATTATGCCATTTTTGTGTGTGATCAGCCTTAGCACAAGAGATAGATGAATTTAAACCTCCCACCACTTCTCCAGTAGTTATATAAATATCATTTTTCCTAATTCCCTTAATAGAGACAAGTGCACACTTAACCAATTTCAAAACTCAATTTCCAATTTTACCATTGAAATAAGCTTTCTCAAGTCTTTCTACTGAAATTAAATTTCTAGACAATTCAGGGATATACATAACATCTTTTAAAGTACGCACAAAACCACTATCAAACTTTTAAAGTAATATCACAAATGCAACAACATTATAAGCAGAATTGTCACACAACACAACGTACCCATCATTTGATTCATGCAAATTCTCAAATCAATCTTTTTGCGATGTCACGTGAAAAATGCACCAAAATCAACTATCCATTTATGCAAATGAGAATTGGCAGTTAAATTCAATTCAACATGATAAGCAATAGGACTTGTAATCATATAGATCTCATCATCACCACTATCGAAAATAGAAGACAATACATTTACCTCATCACTATCTTTACCTTTTTGCTTATTTTTCTCTTTATAATAGTCTTTTATAAAATGTCTCGTGTTCCCACAGCCATAGCATTTCTTAACATTGGTCCTAGATTTGGATCTAGGTCTATCATTGCTCTTCTTTCTACCCCCATTACTAATTAACTCACTACTACTTTGGTAACCATCACGACTGTTTTACCTAAATTAAGTTCTATTCCTCATCATGAGAATCTCACCGTTTTTTCTATCATGTTTTTCAACTCTAATCTCCATCTTCTTCTAAAAGAGTTAATAACAATTTCGGGCGTCAAAGTGTCTCTACTATACTTAATAGCATTTTTTACTTATAAGTATCATGTATGGAATTCAACAAAATAATAGCCTTGTATGTTTAAGACATTGAACCTTCACAGTTAACAATATCTTGAACAAGTTTGTTAAATACGTCTAAATTGTTATCAAGATTTTTTGAAACATCCATTTTAAAAGAAGAGCAAATACGACTTTCCAATTTTTTCCAAAGTTTTTTAGCGATTTTCAGTTTACCCACTTTTTTCAAAACTGCGTCAGTCAAGTGTAAAATATTTAAGCTATAAACAAGCTCATCATCTTCTTCTTTTTGTTCTTTTGAAAAATCAACGGGGAAAGTTTCCATCAATGGCTTTTGAAATTTTTTGTTGAACCAAACTACCTCTCATTTTTTGTTGCCAGATAGAAGTCACATTTTTCGTTAAAATTTCTCAAATCAAAATTGTGTGTTGTCATTTTTAATAATCAATCAAAAATACAATATCACAATTAAGCCACACAAAGTAGACCTAGGTTTGCAAATATACATCGTTTTAGGTTCCTAGGATTTCGTAAGATTCTCGATCTTAGATCAAGGGAATGTTCAAACGAGTAAGGTCCAGGTATTCTAATAACTTAACAGTGCAACAAGAGATATGTCAACTAAACAGTTTCACTCACAAAATATCACAAAGATAATATGCTAAAATTTATCAATTAAACAATTTTAATCACGTAGTAACTAAGAGCAAGTAATTCCTAATTTCTAGAACAGGCAATGGTTACCCCACATGGCAACCTCAATCCTATTGTCATCCCCACACGAAGACGCGCTAGTGATGAAATTAAACCAGATTAGCTAATTTAACAGAGCGGACCCACCCGAGTCCGAAAATTTCGAGAAATATAATTTTAACACTTTAAGGCCACCACTATTTGCCCTAAAGTCTGCAGCAACCGATCGAATGCAAAACTGAATCCCTATTACGCAGGGGCAAAATCGTCCAGATTTCACTGTATCACCTGAAACAGAAAACTAACTCCACAAACACGTTAGAAATAATTTTAGGATAAAAGTGCCTAAAGAGAGTTTCCCGGAGGAGCCCACAGGTGCCTTGCCGGAATCCCCACGCACCGCACCTCCAGAAACTCCTCCACCTACATCTTAAATCCAGTCTCCGTTTCACCAATGGCCGACTGGATTGATCAAAAATTGTAGTTGCAGGTCTGGTGCTCTTGAAAAAAACTGAGCAGTTTTTTCAACTGGTTTTTCAGGCTGTTTTAGATATGTTTTTCGCCCCAAAACCACCACTACTGAATGCTTTGATACCAAATGTTAAAGGAGGATCTTCAATCACCAAAGATTCGGGCTCAATATCGACAAATCAAATACCACAACGTTTAACTCCAGAACTATAAACCAATATGCCAAAAATCCGGTTGCTCTCGGAATACCCACAAAGGGCAAGGTGTGAGGTTTTATTGCAGCCACAAGATCAACCACAAAGGCTGAGAAAGAGAGAGAAAAACAAAGCACAACTCCAGGACGCACGAAGCCAAAAGGGAAAGAGAAATGGTAGCCGTTTTTCTCTAAAAAAACAAAGGTATACAATAAATAAATTTCACACATATTAGCAACAATAATGGTCAACATATATAAAGGGGGTTTAGGTGGCTTTATAGTAATGTAATAGGACCCAATAGGTAGCACATAAATGAGCTGTCAATCAAAAAAACCATTCAAATGTTATGGGTCGGGCCATAAGTAGCATTAATTAAATTAGTCTACTTCAAATGGTCCAAATAGGTTATATGATTGGTTTAAACAATTCTAGTGTCGATATACTACTTCAGTCATCTGATCGATGCCGACTGAATAAACAATAACTTACATCATCGTCCTAGAGATCGTTTGACAACAATTTGCCTAACATAGGCTCCTCGATGCATTGACCTAGGCTTAGTTAGAGGGCTAGTTCATCCATTTTCACGGGGCTTTCACGTGGAGGTGACTACGCCTCCATGTAAGTTTTGCGCATAACTTTTATTAATATTCGTCCGATTCGATCCTATCCTCGTGGCACCCACTACCAGACATAGGAGATTTTACTGGTTAATCTAGAATATGCAATCTATTCATTAATTAAAAGAGAAATTAGCTTATGAAAAAAAAAAAAAAAGGAAAAAGAAAAAGGAAAGGCGAGTTTCTATGATTCAATTGCAAATTAAACTTGTTAATTAAACATTATGATCATACCATAGTTCCTTGGAAAATGTTCTCAACACGCTATGTCTTTGTTTGATAGAGATTAAAATTCAGGCTTTAATTTTAGTCAAAGTCAACAATTAATTTTAATCATATATTTTATGAAACCACAACTTTTCAACTACATATTTAATTAATGTTTATCCAAAATTACTAAAAGTTTTATTTTAATCCCCACCGAACAGGGGATATGTTCAAAATACTTTTAAAAATGTAATTTTAAAAAAATAAAAAGGGGGCAAATGGAAACAAAGCCAAAGTATATGTATTAAAACGAGAATAAAAGAAAAGTGAAAAGTGTAAAATAAGCATCGTGTGTTGGGATAAAATTATTAGTTGAATTAATATATGATTAATAACTGTAGTTGTGAATGTATTATAAAAATTAATGTTGGATAGAAAATTAATTTTTAATAAATCTTAAAGGAGAAGAGGGAGTTAATTGTTTGAATACTCACTCAACTTTACACAATATCACGTTTTGTTCACTATACTTTAGTTTGCATTCCATTACACATTGAACTTTGTAAAGTTGCACTCCATCACTCATCGGTGACTTTTGTCTATGCCAAGCACCTACGTTGAAGACGGTTTTGCACGTGTGGCCTTTAAATAAATCCAACTCAAAATTAAATGCTTGGTAATTAATTGTCATCTCCTCTACATGCCATTTTAATTTGAAAGCATGAGATGAAAATCATATACAGAAAAACGAGATCAATCACAGAAACCATTTTCATCTCTCAAATCTTAGATTTTCAAATCGTGTAAACCCTAACCCCAATTCAAAATTGATCCGAAATTGAAGGCCCGGGAAGGGTGATTTGCTCAGTCCGTTGAAATGGAGAGAACAAAACCGAGGTAATTTAGAAAAAAAATTCCAACTTTATATAAGGGTCCGTTTGATTGTAAATGTAGAAAATTGGTGAAAAGAAAATGTTTTACATGGAATTGAATTGTTTAGAAATTATTTTACTGGGAATTGTAATTAATTGTGTTTGATTGGTATAATTTTCCACCTGAAAAATGTTGAGAGTTTGGTGTTCGTTTGACTTCGTTTTTCAGGAAAATCGTTCATTAAAGTGATAATTGTTTCTACCATTGGGCTATAATTTGTTCCAATTGCTCAAAAATCAAAAAATCAAAAAAAAAAAAAAATTGTCATACCAAATATCATTCGTTTAGCTTTGTTTTACATGAAATTGTCAATAAAAGTGATAATTGTTTTTACCATTGAGTTTAGAATATTTTTCAATTGCCAAAAAAAAAAAAAAAAAACGTGGAAAACACAAAACCACCAAATAGGTAAGAAAAGAAATTTATCTACAACCTAGAAATGAGGCGCGTGAGGAGGGAGGGTGTAAAACATTTTCCGGGCAAAAGTTTGGCAATCAAACGGTGTTAAAAGTGAGAAAAGGAAAACAATTTCCTTTTCCTTGAGAAAATGAGGCATATCAAACACTGCCTAGCTTCTACTGCGTTCTTAGTTCCAAGTAACATTTTTTTGTTAAAATTATTGGATCCGTTGTTGCAAGTATTTTTTTATGCGAGATGCATTCAATGTATTTGATGAAAATGATGATGGGTTTATCACCGTTGTTGAACTGAAATCGGGGCTTGGCTTCAGTTGAGCTTAAGCAAGGGAGAACTACAGAGGATTGTATGAACATGATCATGAAGGTTGATGGTGATGGTGATGGTGATGGTGATGGTGATGGTGTGTCTAACCTTCTACATCAACCTTCATCATAATCCAAAGTGTCAAACTTTAACAGATTAACGCACACAAATAAAGCTATAACATGAATGTTCTGTTAATCTATTAGCGCTTTATTTCGTACGAATTGCTTCTGCAATTTTTATGAGTCCTTAATTCCCAAATCCCTGCCAACATATTATCAAATTCAGTATTACAAAACTCTAGGTCATTATCAGTTCTCAAAAACTTAATCTTCTTACCAGTTTGATTTTCAACTTGTCTTTTCCAATTATTAAAACTATGAAAAATGTTGGATTTATCCTTTAAAAGATAAACCAATACTTTTCTAGTGTAGTCATCAATAATAGACAACAAATACTTATCTTCACCCAAGGTGGGACTGCTAGATGGACCCCATAAGTTCGAATGCATATATTCAAGCATGCTTTTAATTTTATGAACACTCGTGGAGAAAGTAATTTTATAATGTTTACCGAGCACACAATGGTCACAGAAAAATAAATCAGACACACAGTCATTTCCAAATGCACCTTTTTTATTAAGAAGTTTAATCCTCTTAATACCCACGTGTGAATGTTTATTATGCCATTTTTGTGTGTGATCAGCCTTAGTAGAAGAGATAGAGAAACTTAAACCTCCCACCACTTCTCCAGTAGTTATATAAATATCATTTTCCCTAATTCTCTTAATAGAGACAAGTGCACCCTTAACCAATTTCAAAACTCAATTTCCAATTTTACCATTGAAATAAGCTTTCTCAAGTCTTGCTACTGAAATTAAATTTCTAGACAATTCGTGGATATACATAACATCTTTTAAAGTACGCACAAAACCACTATCAAACTTTTAAAGTAATATCACCAATGTCAACAATATTATAAGCAGAATTGTTACACAACACAACGTGCCCATCATTTGATTCATGCAGATTCTCGAATCAATCTTTTTCGATGTCACATGAAAAATGCACCAAAATCAAGTATCCATTTATGCAAATGAGAATTGGCAGTTAAATTCAATTCTACATGATAAACAGTAGGACTTGTAATCATATAGACCTCATCATCACCACTATCGAAAATAGAAGACAATACATTTACCTCATCTCTATCTTTACCTTTTTATTTATTTTTCTCTTTATAGCAATCTTTTATGAAATGTCTCGTATTCCCACAGCTATAGCATTTCTTAAAATTGGCCCTAGATTTGGGTCTAGGTCTACCCTTGCTCTTCTTTCTACCCCCATTACTACTTAACTCGCCACTACTTTGGTAACCATCATGACTGTTTTACCTAAATTGAATTCTACCCCTCATCATGTGAATCTCACCACTTTTCTTATCATGTTTTTCAGCTCTCATCTCCATCTCCTTACTTCTAAGGGAGTCAACGATAATTTCAGGTGTCATAGTGTCTCTACCATACTTAATAATTTTTCAACTCTAATCTCCATCTCCTTCTAAAAGAGTCAATAACAATTTCGGGCGTCAAAGTGTCTCTACCATGCTTAATAGCATTTTTTACTTATAAGTATCATGTATGGAATTCAACAAAATAATAGCATTGTATGTTTCAGACACTAAACCTTCACAGTTAACAATATCTTGAACAAGTTTGTTAAATACGTCTAAATTGTCATCAAGATTTTTTGAAAAACCCATTTTGAAAGAAGAGCAAATACGACTTTCCAATTTTTTCCAAAGCTTTTTAGCGATTTTCAGTTTACCCACTTTTTTCAAAATTGCGTCAACCAAGTGAAATAATTGAGGTATAAACAAGCTCATCATCTTCTTCTTTTTGTTCTTTTGAAAAATCAACGGGGAAAGTTTCCATCAATGACTTTTGAAATCTTTTGTTGAACCAAAATACCTCTCATTTTTTGTTGCCAGATAGAAGTCACATTTTCCGTTAAAATTTCTCAAATCAAAATTGTGTGTTGTCATTTTTAATAATCAATCAAAAATACAACATCACAATTAAGCCACACAAAGTAGACCTAAGTTTGCAAATATACACCGTTTTAGATTCCTAGGGTTTCGTAAAATTCTCGATCTTAAATCAAGGGAATGTTCAAACGAGTGCGGTTTAGGTATTCTAATAACTTAACAGTACAACAAGAGATATGTCAACTAAACAGTTTCACTCACAAAATATCATAAAGATAATATGCTGAAATTTATCAATTAAACAATTTTAATCACGTAGCAACTAAGAGCAAGTAATTCCTAATTTCTAGCACAGGCAATGGTTACCTCCACACGGTAATCTCAATCCTATTGTCACCCCCACACGAAGACGCGCTAGTGATGAAATTATACAGAATTAGCTAATTTAATAGAGCGGACCCACCTGAGTCCGAAAATTTCGAGGAATATAATTTTAACACTTTATGGCCACCACTATTCGCCCTAAAGTCTACAACAACCAATTGAATGCAAAACTGAATCCCGATTACGCAGGGGCAAAATTTCCTAGATTTCACCGTATCACCTGAAACAGAAAACTAACTCCACAAACACGTTAGAAATAATTTTAGGATAAAATTGCCTGAAGAGAGTTTCCCGGAGGAGCCCACACGCGCCTTGCCAGAATCCCCACGCGTCGCACCTCCAGAAACTCCTCCACCTACACGTCTTAAATCCGATCTCCGTTTCACCAATGGCCTACTGGATTGATCAAAAATTGCAGTTGCAGGACTGGTGCTCTTGAAAAAAACTGAGCAGTTTTTTCAACTGGTTTTTCAGGAGGTTTTAGATATGTTTTTCGCCCAAAAACCACCACTACTGAATGCTCGGATACCAAATGTTGAAGGAGGATCTTCAATCACCAAAGATTCGGGCTCAATATCGACAAATCAAATACCACAACGTTTAACTCCAGAACTATAAACCAATATGCCAAAAACCTGGTTGTTCTCGGAATACCCACAAAGGGCAAGGCGTGAGGTTTTATTGCAGCCACAAGATCAACCACAAAGGCTGAGAAAGAGATAGAAAAACAAAGCACAAGTCCAGGACGCACGAAGCCAAAAGGGAAAGAGAAGAGGTAGCCGTTTTTCTCTAAAACACGAAGGGATACAATAAATAAATTTCACACATATTAGCAACAGTAATGGGCAACATATATAAAGGGGGTTTAGGTGGCTTTATGGTAATGTAATAAGACCCAATAGGTAGCACATAAATGAGCTGGCAATCAAAAAAACCATTCAAATGTTATGGGTCGGGTCATAAGTAGCATTAATTAAATTAGGCTACTTCAAATGGTCCAAATAGGTTATATGATTGATTTAAACAATTGTAGTGTCGATATACTACTTCAGTCATCTGGTCGATGCCGACTGAATAAACAATAACTTACATCATCGTCAGAGTGGTCGTTTGACAATAATTTGCCTAACATAGGCTCCTCGATGCATTGACCTAGGCTTAGTTAGAGGGCTAGTTCATCCATTTTCACAGGGCTTTCACATGGAGGTGACTACGCCTCCATGTAAGTTTTGCGCATAACTTTTATTAATATTCGTCCCATTCGATCCTATCCTCGTGGCACCACTACCAGACATAGTAGATTTTACTGGTTAATCTAGAATATGCAATCTATTCATTAATTAAAAGAGAAATTAGCTTATGAAAAAAAAAAGGAAAAAGAAAAAGGAAAAGCGAGTTTCTATGATTCAATTGCAAATTAAACTTGTTAATTAAACATTATGATCATACCATAGTTCCTTGGAAAATGTTCTCAACACGCTATGTCTTTGTTTGATAGAGATTAAAATTCAGGCTTTAATTTTAGTTAAAGTCAACAATTAATTTTAATCACATATTTTATGAAACTACAACTTTTCAACTACATATTTAATTAATTTTTATCAAAAATTACTAAAAGTTTTATTTTAATCCCCACCGAACAGGGGATATGTTCAAAATACTTTTAAAAATGTAATTTTAAAAAAATAAAAAGGGGGCAAATGGAAACAAAGCCAAAGTATATGTATTAAAACGAGAATAAAAGAAAAGTGAAAAGTGTAAAATAAGCATCGTGTGTTGGGATAAAATTATTAGCTGAATTAATATATGATTAAAACTGTAGTTGTGAATGTATTATAAAAATTATTGTTGGATAGGAAAATAATTTTTAATAAATCTTAAAGGGGAAGAGGGAGTTAAATTGTTTGAATATTCACTCAACTTTACACAATATCACGTTTTGTTCCCTGTACTTTAGTTTGCATTCCATTACACATTGAACTTTGTAAAGTTGCACTCCATCACTCATCGGTGACTTTTGTCTATGCCAAGCGCCTACGTTGAAGACGGTTTTGCACGTGTGGCCTTTAAATAAATCCAACTCAAAATTAAATGCCTGGTAATTAATTGTCATCTCCTCTACATGCCATTTTAATTTGAAAGCATGAGATGAAAATCATATATAGAAAAACGAGATCAATCACAGAAACCATTTTCATCTCTCAAATCTTAGATTTTCAAATCGTGTAAACCCTAACCCCAATTCAAAATTGATCCGAAATTGAAGGCCCGGGAAGGGTGATTTGCTCAGTCCGTTGAAATGGAGAGAACAAAACCGAGGTAATTTAGAAAAAAAATTCCAACTTTATATAAGGGTCCGTTTGATTGTAAATGTAGAAAATTGGTGAAAAGAAAATGTTTTACATGGAATTGAATTGTTTAGAAATTATTTTACTGGGAATTGTAATTAATTGTGTTTGATTGGTATAATTTTCCACCTGAAAAATGTTGAGAGTTTGGTGTTCGTTTGACTTCGTTTTTCAGGAAAATCGTTCATTAAAGTGATAATTGTTTCTACCATTGGGCT
>CAIGRF010065721.1:12074-42404 GCA_903798235.1 Fraxinus ornus
AAGGAACCTGGAAAACACAAAACCACCAAATAGGTAAGAAAAGAAATTTATCTACAACCTAGAAATGAGGCGCGTGAGGAGGGAGGGTGTAAAACATTTTCCGGGCAAAAGTTTGGCAATCAAACGGTGTTCCTTGAGAAAATGAGGCATATCAAACACTGCCTAGCTTCTACTGCTTTCTTAGTTCCAAGTAACATTTTTTTGTTAAAATTATTGGATCCGTTGTTGCAAGTATTTTTTTTATGCGAGATGCATTCAATGTATTTGATGAAAATGATGATGGGTTTATCACCGTTGTTGAACTGAAATCAGGGCTTGGCTTCAGTTGGGCTTAAGCAAGGGAGAACTACAGAGGATTGTATGAACATGATCATGAAGGTTGATGGTGATGGTGATGGTGATGGTGTGTCTAACCTTCTATATCAACCTTCATCATAATCCAAAGTGTCAAACTTTAACAGATTAACGCACACAAATAAAGCTATAACATGAATGTTCTGTTAATCTATTAACGCTTTATTTCGTACGAATTGATTCTGCAATTTTTATGAGTCCTTAATTCCCAAATCCCTGACTTATTTTCAAGAAATCAGATTACTGGTTCAATTCCTCCAGCTTCTAGCAAAAATTTTTGAGTCCCTTCAGTTGTTGGATCTATCAAGGAATATTGGCCACTACCAATAGTTATACTACTACACATTGCAGATAATAATAACCAACATAGAAGGTTGATGTAGAAGGTTAGACACGCCATCACCATCACCATCTACATCAACTTTCAAGATCATATTCATACAATCCTGTGCAGTTCTCCCTTGTTTAAGCCCAACTGAAGCCAAGCCCGATTTCAGTCCATCAACGGTGATAAACCCATCCCCATTTTAATCACCCATCACCATTTTCATCAAATACGTTGAATGCATCTTGCATAAAAAATATACTTGCAACAACAAATCCAATGATTTTAATAAAAATATGTTACTTGGAACTAAGAAGGCAGTACAAGTGATAAAAAAAAAAGTTGGAAATTTTTTTTCTGAATTACCTCGGTTTGTTCTCTCCATGTCGACGGACTGAGCTAATCGTCCTTGCCGGCCTTCAATTTTGGATCAATTTTGAATTGGGGTTAGGGTCCACATGATTTGGAAATCTAAGAATTGAGAGATGAAAATGGTTTCTGTGATGGATCTCATTTTTCTGTATATGGTTTTCATCTCGTGCTTTCAAATTAAAATGGAGTGTTGTGGAGATGACAATTAATTGCGTGGCATTTAATTCTGAGTTGGATTTATTTAACGGCCACATGTGCAAAACTGCCATCCACGTATGTGCTTGACATAGACGGAAGTCACTCGAGTGATCGAGTGCAACTTTACAAAGTTGAACGATGCAAATTAAAGTATAATAAGTAAAACGTGACTTGTGTAAAGTTGAACTCGACAATTAACTGCCTTACGACCCCCGTGTTTCTCCCTCTTGTTTTCTGCAATTCTTCTTCTTTATATATACTCTTCCTCTTTTTCTGAGCCTTTGAACTTTTGTCAGACAAAAGGCGGGCTTCAGGTCCTTTCGCTGGGTTCCATTTTCTCTGCTCTTTTCTCCCTTCAAATCTTCCAACTTTTCCCTTTAATATATGTACATAAAATAGACGCACTTTACTCATCATGGTACAATCTTTCTTTAATTTTCTTCATGTAATTGTATTTCTTGATTATATGATATATGGATCCAACCCTTGATTTCTTTAATTTTTTTTTTATCCCTTTGCAAGAGATCTGTTCTTGAGACAATTCTTGATCGGGGTTTTGCATGCTGTCTAATATTCTTGGATTTTGAGGCTTTTCAACAATCTTGATCTTTGTTTTGTGAATTATAAGATTAGTGATTATTCTGATTGTATTTGGTTGGTGTTAGTGGATGCTCTTGATTTATTCTGTTATACTGTGGTTTTGGTTGTGTTTTCGCGAGCCACCTATTTAATTATAATGGGATGTTTTTGTTCATGGAGAAAAGATTCGGGTTGAAGGGATGTTATAAACTATTGTAATTTAGGATTTCATTTAAAATTTGAAACTTCAGGTTTTTCATAGAGAAATTCGTGGGTTTTGCAGATTTTAATCTGGGAATTCAGTTGAGAAAGAAAGTGGTGCTTATAAATTTATAGCTGTTGGTTATTGGATTCTGAGAGTGTTCCGTGATACTGAATTGAGGTTTATCTGGTTTAAATACAGCTGGGGTTCCATGTTTCTTGATTAGAACACTTCCTGAAGTAGCTTGTGGGTGTTTGCTTTGAAAATGCCTTCATCAGATAATCAAAGTTCCATGTCTTTTGTTTCTTTTCGTCGACCAATTTTGGGTATTAGAAATGATCATATTCACTCAGTGGGATCAATCCATGATTCTAGTGTTCAAGAGGTGGATTCATTTCAAAGACATGTTTTCACCCAGTTCAAGGATCTCTCTGCAGTTAGTCCTGGCGAACTTCTCTCCATATCATGGATTCAGAAGCTTTTAGATGCATTCACTAGCTGTCAGGAGGAGTTTAAGGTTATATTGTCCAAGAATAAAGTTCAGCTCTCGAAACTGCCTGCAGATAGGCTTGTTACCGAATTCTTTGATCGGGCGATTAAGGCACTAGATATTTGCAATGCAAGTCGTGATGGTATTGAGAAGATTCGACTATGGCTGAAGCATTTAGATATCATTACATGCGCTTTGGGTGCTCAACAAAGGATGACAGGTGAAGGTCAGTTTCGTCGTGCTAGAAAAGCCTTGATGGACTTGGCACTTGTGATGCTAGATGAGAAAGATACGGGAGGTGCTTTTTCGAATCGAAATCGGTCATTTGGGCGCCATAAGGGTAAGGATCATCGTCATCGTTCATCAGGGCACTCAAGATCGCTATCTTGGAGTGTGTCTCATTCTTGGTCGGCATCGAAGCAACTCCAGTCAATTGCGAACAATTTGGCTCTACCCCGTGGAAATGAAGTTGCAGCCACTAACGGTTTGGCAATGCTCATCTATACTATGAGCTTTGTTCTTATGTTCATTTTATGGGCTCTTGTTGCAGTAATCCCTTGTCAAGACCGTAGTATCCAAATTCCTTTTGCAATCCCACGACAATTCTTGTGGAGTGCACCATTTTTCTCGCTTCATGGTCGGATTATGGATGAGTCTAAGAAACAAGACCACCGAAATTCTAATGGATTGTTGAAGGAAATTTGTCAAATACAGAAGTGCGTACATCGGATAACAGACTTGGTCGATTCTGCTCAGTTCCCACTGACAGAGGAACAGAAGGAAGACATGAAAGAGTGTGTGCGCGAGTTGTCATTAGTTTGTGAAGTTTGTAAGAGTGGATTGGATCCACTCGAACGCCAGTTAAGAGAGGTCTTTCGGAAGATTATGAGTTGTCGTACTAAGGGTCTCGAGTTCTTAGGCAAGACAACCCAACCTTAGTAAGTCGAGCCATTGAGCTGTGTGGGATGAAGTGAAATCGAAAATTCCTTATAATTTCACCTGCATATGTCAAGGGAAGAAGTCAGATTGTGACCGACAACAATAATTTTAGCAGGTAGCCTTTTGTACTTGTCTATATACGTTTTTTAAAACAAAAACATAGTGTCCGTGTTGTTCATCCTGTTTCAAGGCTGTATCATCAGATACGGCTTCATTTGCAATTATTTTTATGATGCGTTCATCAGATATTGATTTCAAATGATATGGTACTTTTTGTAAAACCTCTCTGGTTATATTCGTTCTTAAAGAAATTTGTTTGGTTAATTGGATTCCCAGGTCTAGAATGTCTCCGTGCTCATGTACGTGCGTGCATGTGTGTTTGCAGGTGCTCGTGTGCATGTTTATTCAGGTGATATGCGTAAGCACATAAGGACGAAGCAGATGTCTATTATTAAGTTATGGTCAAATTTTAGTTCATTTAACTTGTCCTGTTGACTATCCCAAATGTTGTGTGCCTTTCTACTGCTTTTTGACACAAAGTCTGGATAGAGTTAAAAAATCAAGCTATTTGCAGGACGAGCACCAAATTTCCTAACAAGAATTGATATAAAGTTTGCTATCCCAGCAGTTAACTTCTTGTGTTTGGTGGAGCACAAATAAATGTATAAATATGTAATTATCTGTGAACAAGTTGTATAATTTGGGAGACTCCAACATTTACATTAGGGAGCTTAACATTGGCTACAAGAATATTACGAGTTTCTTTTCCTGGTGACTGGCCTCTTAATTGTCATCTTACCTAGATAAAAGTGTCCAAATTGTGCTATTCTGCGAACATTGCCCTTCTACTGCTTTTAGGATGCTGAAGCAAAGCCTATATATGCCATATATGCACTAGATAGTTATCATATGTGGATTATAAATCATTGAGTTTCTTGTACTCTACATCACCAGATCTATTTAATTCTTTTATTAACGTTTCTATTTCTTTTCGACATTTGTTTATTTCATACTTCAGATTTTTTTTAATGACACTGTCATTCTCATTCACTTCTTTCTTTGGGAAAATTATAAAAATTACTTATTTGCTCATCAAATTTGTGTTCACTTTTAAAACTTTCTAGATGCTCTTCAGTTCTTCAGGATTTCTAACCATGCTTTCATTTCGAGTATATGCTTGTGTACCTGGTATATTTAGTCTCTAAGGTAAGTCATAGTACCGTCTACATTTTCGCTTCTATTTTACTAATTCAAATCAAGGAATTAGAGATAGATTTTGTGTCGTTTGAAGAAAATGCACGCGAAATACTTGGTAGAATAAGGGAACAACAAAAAGAAGGTGCATTTACATATTTTACTTGGATTTGTGAGATACTTCTTGGTTAGTGCTGTTTCTGTAAATTCCTTTCTAAGTCAAGTTGTAGAAGTTTGGTGGTGCCTTCTGTATTACTTTTAAGTAAAGAGAGAGCTAAAAACTTGTTCATTATACTGCAATATTGAGCACTTGGTTTCCATGGAGGCGGCAAGTATGATTTGTGCACCCCTCAGGTGCTGGTTTTTCTGTACATGTGATTGCATAGTGTTGCGTATTCATATTGAAGGACTTGCAAGCATTTGCATGCTTTCTGTGATCGGTTCTAAATGTAATTTGATGTGTTTGTTTTGCAGGCTGTTTCATGAATTTCACGTGTAGACCTCTTAAGATGAAGTGTGCAACAAATTCTCCATTTATAATTCCAAGTAAACATGTCTACTTTATTTATTGCAACTTGTATATTTATAATTTCTTGATTATCTTTGAACAAAATGAGAAATAATTGTGTGGCAAGATCGTGACGTGCACCTTATCCTAGAAATAGGTATGGTTCTTTTTTTTTTTTTTGTTAAAATGAATAGCACTGTCTAATCTTATCGTGTTTTGGTACTCTCACCAAACATGCATTTATTGCACATGGGCCATCATTGAAGGGCAAAGTAGTTAGAATCACTCAGCTTCATGCTGCACGCTTCACGAATGAATGGAGAAGCCAGCAGAAATATTCGATATATGGGTCGTATTTTTGGTTGAGCTGGTGCTATTGTTGCCTACACGTAGGGTCGCCCTCCACTCCCTTCTCGGGACACTGCAATGAAAGGTCACAATAATTCCACGGCTAACCTCACATTCTTGCATGACAATAAGTTGGGTCGACATTTATTACACATTTATGTTAGCCCTCAACTTTGCTTGATCGGTGAAGAAATGGGCATGTGCAAACAGATGCTACATTCAACCTGGGAATCACCACAAAATGAACCAGAAGCCAACACACATGCTAATGCTTGCATATAATCCACTAGACAAGTGAAATCTTGTTTTGATTGGCCATCAAAAGGGTTTGAAATCAACGTGTTTAGCGCTCAGTACTGGATAAGACAAGCAATTTAATAGATGTTTATATATGAGCGTGTTTAAGTCATATTATTTTGAAAGAATGTATTTTGGAATAGTAGATTGATGGAAAATGTGTGGTTGAAAAAAAAAGTTATTGATATGATGTAAAATATTAGTTTATTGAAGAACGTTTGGTTGAAAATGAGTAGAAGAATAAAAATGAAAATTTTAATGTGTACCAAACATGATCTATATCTTTTGTTAAGACAACTTATGAAAAAAAGACATTCTTTATATGTTTGTTATGTGCTAATTTTTAAGTCCTCGTTTGATTTTGTTAGAAATCAGACTTTTAATATATTTTGATAAAAGTTGAAAAAGTTGTGACTTCTATAAATAGATGAGTAAAAATGAGTTTGAGCAAAAATGAACTTTAAAAAAAGAGACCAAATAATTATCTCTTTTATCATTGAAAATGTGTTAGGAGAATGTATTGTTAAAAAGTAGGATTTTTTCAATTTTACGTATAAAATATTTTATTGTGTGAATGTGCGATTGAAAATTAGTATATAAAAAAAAGTAAAAATAATAGTTGTCAAATAGGGACTTGCGAGATTCTACATTTCATATTTCTACTAGAAAATTACTCAACTTCAAGTACTTGATCTCAACTGAAATTCGAGAATATATATATACACATACAAATTTATTTATTATTATTGTGGGAGGTGACGCGTATAAATTACAGAGGCTATAATTGTTATATTTCATTTTTTTTTCTTCATATCACAATTTTCCTAATCATACGAGTATATCACAATTACGCATACCTCTATGAATTCCAAATGTTTTCTTAACGTTATACGAACAGTTGGGGGGGGGGGGGGGGGGGGGNTTTTTCTTATCCAAATCAATTATTCTCTATTTCATACAAAAAAAACACTTGAATTATGACCTAAATTATGAAAAGTTTCTCAAACTTTGATATTTCTGGAAATATAATATTAAAGAATGGTAAATTGGTGAAACTCAAAAAGCAAATATGTCCAAGTAGTTATATAAGATCACAACTTAATAATATAACAATTGCATGAGAAAACAAGTCTGCAACAATAACATAACTTTCAAGATCACCAAATACATAGTTGTTGATGCAGTAACAAATGAGAGTGCAACCATAACATAACATGTTGACTTCTGATTCAGTTTCTAATGCAATATTCTCTTGTTGGATTGATAAATATGTCATTGGTATAAATTATAGCCTATTTCTGCAGTCGTCTGGCTGCGGCTATGCGGTAAAGCTATAGTTCTGTAAAAGATTTCTTTATCTACAACACCTAAGGAAATTATCTGCACATATGCAGCTGATGCCCACTAAACATATCCATCTAAAAATCAGCTTAGATCACTTACAGGCTTCAACAGCTACATTCGACTTATCTTTTTCCCAGATCAGAATGTCTTCCAGCGACATTACTAAAACTCCAACAGTTGACAATTAACTAGTTTCTTCTATATTTATTATCAATCATAACTTCGAGACTACCTACAAGTTCATGGAACGCACTCTCCTCAGAACCCTTGGAGATCTCTTCCCCTCTACCACTGGAATCAAGTTCTTCATGAGCTGCACGTAAACATAATAATAAAAATAAAAGGTTAAAGCAGCAGTAAAGAATTCAATATATGTTGGTTGAAATGAATGGAAGTAGAATTGACTTCCATGATAGAATTGCATGTGTGAGTACCCAAGTAGGGGCATGGGACATCAGGTGATACTGACATCTCATCCGTCAAGACAAAATTCAAAAAATTAGGTGCCAATCTTAAAGGCCAGATAATTAAATTTCACATCTTAGCAGATGAATTAGTATTACCAGATCAATTAATTTCATTAGTAAATGATATTAATTGTCTACAGCAGATTTTGTTCTATATATAATCAGGTATACACATTGAAAGCCTGAACCAATCATGAATAAAATCTCTCATAACAGCACTAGAAAGAGTACAAGATTAGATGGAAGAGGCCAAAAAGGAGAATTGTGAGTACCAGCTGAAAACCACTCGAGCATTACTGATCTAACTTTGTAATGCCCGTACCTATGGCCAAATTTTATTAAGTTATGTTTGGCCCATTATAAAAAAAAAATAGACACAATTAATATTTTAGCCTGGTCAGTTACATGAAAGTCCATTATGTGAAATGATAGCTCACACCTTTTGTTTTATTTTTCCTTTTAGGCTTAAGCCCAAGTGATTAAAATCTTATTTAGTTTTAATTAAATAATGGAAATAATGTTTTAATTTTATCTCTTTTAATTAAAATGAAATTTTAACTGATTGAGATATAATCAAATTCCAATTCAGATAATATGTTGATTTTATCTATATCTTATTTAATGTTAAAAGATAATTAAGTCCCTGTTTGGTACACATTAAAATTTTCATTCTCATTCTTTTACTCATTTTCAACCACATTCTTCAATAAAATAATATTTTTCATCACATCAATAACTTTTCCTTTTTTTCAACCACATTCTCCATCAATCTACTATTCCAAATACATTCTTCCAAAATAATGTGGCTCAAACACATCCTAAGATAATGTTACAATTTTATATCTTTTAATTAAAATTGAAATTTTGAATTATTAAGATAATATTTTGAACTTATTTCAACTTTATTTAATTTTAGAAATTATGGAGATAATGTTTTTTTTATTTTAAATTCATTATCTTATCGAGATAATGATAAAATTTTATGACTTTTAAAATTCAAAGTTCAATTGAATTAGAACTCTCAAAGCATATTGGTCCCTATGTATAGGTATCATATGTTTCATTTTCAAGTACATTCATTTCTTTATGAAATACATTTACTCCATTCATTAGTACGTGGGTCAAATGTTGAAGTCCCAAATATATTCCAGTATTTCTCATCACTTTCACAAAATATAGGTAAGTGTATAAGTATTTTATGGGATTATATGTGTAGTTAGGTTTTTGAAACATTGATTATGGATCCTTTATATATGTTTTAAGTTTGGACCGGAATATAGTAGCGCTACGTATGAAAATTCCATACCACCTATGTTCGTTATAGATTTTCGTGCCTCGCTATGTATGTATATATGTATGAAGTTCCTTAAATTCCGTACAATATTAATCCATGTACTTATATACTTATTGAGATTTTATCTTACCCCCTCCTTGTACTCCTTTCAGGAAATTAATGGTTTGTGACAATCAAGACATGAGAGAACTCGCGAAGTGGCAAGTGAAAATAGACACACCAAGCTTACTTTTAGTGATTTAAGAACTTGATTGTTGATTTAGATATTCAGACTGCTAAAACTTCTAGTATTTTATTTATGCTTATTCTTTATTGTTTCATGATATTATTTAATAAAATTTCAAGTTTTTGAAAGTAAAATATGGTGTTCAAGATACGATCTTAGTGACACTCGATAGAACTCGGGTCATCACAAATTTCCTATACAGACTACAAATCACACACTAAGAAGTTCAACTTGAGATAGCACTTAGCAGTGTTGCCTGATAGAAATGCAGTATGTCAACTCAAATAGGGTCGAAGTACATAGGCGATTAGCCTGGAGAATGCAGCGCGTCCTTGCAGAACTGATTAAAAATATATATTTTCAGAACCTACTATTCTATTGCATGATCTTATTTAACATCTAAACTAGTTACTTTCAGATTGGCCAAAGCTCAAGACATACCATACATGAAAATGTTCACAATTTATTAGTCCTACTGTATGATCTATCTCTATCATAGCTCCAAATAACTTAAATTTGGACAAGCAAACTAACCATACAAATAGAATTGAAGAAACACTGGATGATATATATAACCTTTAAATCCTATTACACATTAGGAGATGGTATAGAATTCATACCAAGTTAGCATACCACAAAGAGTAATTATGGAAGAATATAAATAATGCCTCCATAAGCAACATTTCAGGGCAATAGCTATAACTTGACTATATTAGGTTCAGAGCAGGAAGAGGACGTGAAAAAACCTTACTCTTTTTCAGAAAGATTCAAGACATCAAAAAAGTGTATCTGGATTCATTTCTCAATGTTTTGTATTGTGTCCAAGCATGACTGACAGTTTTATGATTCCCATCTTACCTTCTAATCAAACTCCGTTTGATAATTCTCTCTTGAATAATGATCAAAGTTGTCAAAAGTATGCTGATTAGTAGCATACAACATTAACAAGAAAGAGAGACAAATGTTTCAGCATGCACATTATACAGGAGAAATGTGCACAAATGGCTTTAACTATCCTACAATTATAGTTCTGGCTACTCCAAACTTTTACACGCCACTGTAAAATCATCTTATACACGTTCATAAACATTAATGTAGAAGTTTTTCTGAGAACTTCTACATTAACTTTTCTGTACTTCAATCACTCAATTAGGTAACAAAGGACATACAACTGAACACCCACGATATTTCAAATAAAACAGAACAATGAAGGAGAGTTAAATTCAGTTATACACATCTTTAATTTGCTCTGGATATCATGGAACACCTGTTATCATCTACAGTTACGTTCAGCAATTAGGACATGCATATTGCTTTATAAGTATGAATGCTCATGCAGATTGAGTAAAGCTATAGAATGACAATTTGTGGAAATTATGATTGATAATAAACATAACTTATGATGTCGCAAGGTGTGCTAGCATCCTCCAGCCAAATACGGGTCATAAAAATCAGTACTACAATTACAATGATATATAAAATGAAATTAGATATTTTATTTACAACAACTTGTCGAAGGCAAAATGAGAATTATTTTATTTTCCTTATTTTTAGTTAAATACATATTACTGTGGCAGAAAAGGTAAAGAAATCCAACAAATGTATATGTATATGCATATGCTTTTGCTTTACGCTAAAAACAAGAATATTTTTTTTTTTTTTTCACGAGTTTGTAACATATATGCTTTTACCATATATATGCATAAATGCAGGAACAAGCATATGCTTACGACCTCATGGCTAGATCAACATATACACATGTAAAAGCATATCAGCATATGGAACCGGTAAACTCATGTGTATACCATATTCTTGTTACGACCTTGTGGCTAGAATACCATATACATGTGATTTAATTGAAGATGTAGTATTTCATATTCTCAAAGAAACAGTCAGTTGTCTCCATCAGCAGTATAATGGAGGACATGCATCGACATTCAAGGCATGACATATACATCTGGAAAATCTTTGAGTTGTCTGCAAATTTCCCTTGAGAAAATTATTTACACTTGAACAAGCATGCATTGCACAATTCTAATGGTCAAAAGTAAGCGGTCAAAGAGAGTTGTGAAGAGATGTAAACTAAATAACATTTTAACTCTTACATCCTAAAAAATTAAGGAATAAAGGACAAAGAAAAAGTGCATTTAGCTACAAAGGGTCAAAATTGTACCTGTTTATACCTCTTCCTGTTCTGCTCAGCCTGCAATTGAAAAATATTCTTTAGGAACTTCCAATTACTAGAAAACAAGGTGAACACACTTGAGACTTGAAATATAAAAAATATTGATTAGGTAAGTCAAATGGAAAAAAAAAAATTGGTCTTTGTCGGGAACTGTTAGCAAGATAATGTGTAAGATTCCTATAAGCAGGATACCATCTACGTATGGAGACTAATCTGGCATACTGCATGTCTGGCTCCTCTGAAAAGGGGGGAAAGGCTTTGAAACTAGCCTAACATGATCTATATGGAGATGAGAGCGAGACAGTAGAGGACATAAACAACAAATAGAAAGGAAGCAAAGATTGCCAGACTGCCACTTCTTCCTTGCTCCTTCTATTCTAAATTTCAGGGCAATTCAAAATATCCAATAAGCAAACAAAAAGTTATCACCCCTCAAGCCCTTAAACCAAAAATAAAAAATAATGGAGTAAAAACTACACTGATCAAAACTTTGTGTCGACCTGCCAAAATTTAGAATATGTTCCTTTCTCGCATAATTCGTATATTAGATTAACATAATCTGCCAGTTCTTTTTATTTATGTGGAGAAATAAGATGTGCGATAAGATACTGAATAGCAAAATTTGGCCAAAATAAGCCCTTCAACATTTAGTTTTTAGCAACAATTGAACCAACTAAATCCTCGATCCTTTTCGATTGATTGATAGTCCAGCCTGAGTTTAAGAATCAATATTTTTTGGTCAAAAAGTTGTCTTGGGATCAAAAGAGCTACAAAATGCACAAATAAATGCAAGACCTTAAAGGTTAAAATGATTTGAATTGTATTGTCCAACAAAATTAAGAAAATAAAATGATACCTCTTCTCTCAAAAGCCTAGCATTTTCCTCCTCTAGTTGTGTCACCAATGTCTCCAACTCCACAGTATAAGCCTGTAAAAAATCACCATCAGATTAACAATCAATTCAATCAAAACAATATAAAGAGAAAAAAAAATTAAAGGAAAAAAAAAAAACCTGCTTCCGTTCCCTGGACCTGGCAGCAGACTCTCTGTTTTTTATCATTCTCCTCTGCTTCTGCTGAGTGGCCTTATCGAGCACAACCTCTTCTACGGCAGCTCTACGTTTCCCTCTGCCACTGACGCCGCCACTCCGTCCCACAGCCACCATTCCATTTCCAAACTCCACCCCATACCCTCCGCCTGTTGATTCATTCTGCATGCACACGGAAGGAGCAAAGTGCCCTGCAGCCTCCACAGAATTCACCGTCGCATCCACAACAAACGCCGCCGTGGCAGGCAGAACAGGAGGGGGAGGTCCAATGGTCTCCACCGGAACCCTTGCATCCTCCTCACTCACCGCCCCCGCCTTCGTGAGAAAATCCTCCAAAGTCATTGCCGGCTCCCCACCTCCAATAACAATCTCCCTCCACACCTCATCCACCGTCTTATTCCCATCCCCATCTCCACCCCCGCTCCCCTTTCTCATTCCTCCACCAGCATCACCACAGTCCACAACAGTATCCCCACCCCGGACGCCGTTATTCTCCACAACAAACGAATCAGGATCAGAATAAATATTCTTCAAAATTTCCTCCATGCTCATAGACCCAAAATTCCGAGTCTGATCAGTAACTGAGAGTAAAGAAGAAGAAGAAGAAGGCGAAGTTTGACGTGCCAGATCCGGATTGGGTGGTGATGTTGACGCCATCACCTTCGAAGAAGCCATTTGAGCCGATTTTCTCGGAATTCACTCAGATTTTTCTTGATTTTTTTTCTGCAACCGAATCGAAAATTGAAATCTTCTTATCGTTGAGCAATTCAAAACTTTTTGACACTGAATTTTGACAGAGGGAGTCTTCAGGACAGGTCGAATTTATGCATACAGATGTATAGATATATAGAAAGAGGTGAAAGCGTGTGTGTATATATAGAGAGAGGGAAAGTACCAAACAAATGGCTGTTTGCGGGAGGGAGTAGATTAGGCCAAAGGGAGTTTTCAAACTCGCTTTCTTAGGACAGGCGTGGTCGTAAAGTCGTCAAGGGTATATTTGTCATTCTATGACATTGTTTCCTTGTATTTTTATTTTATTTTATTTTTTAAAAAAAGTTGTTTTTTCGATCCTAAAATTGTAAAAATATTCGACTAGAATGCTTTTATTTAGTCGACGGTTTTAGTTATCGAATATTATCGTGTGCTTTTGAAAAAAATTCTACCAATTCATTTTCCTACGTTATCTCTAGAAGCCACTTTTTTCGTCTCCGTCTCGATTTCACAAAGTAGCTCCCAAATACACGAAATGGGATGGAAAAGGAGGATAAAGAGAGGATAGGCAAAACGGTTGAAAATCATCTTTTATTTTTGACGGTTATATTGTCATCACAATTTTTATTTAATACACCATATTTTAATTACAGTTAAACTCTACAATCTTTGCTCGTAGTAGTAATTATCTCTTTAAATTTTTTTACGTCGAATTCTTATTTTCAACATTTCATTAGTATGTTTCGTCTTTGATGATAATTTATATCAAAATATTTTATTTTCATGTTTTGAAATTAGGAAAAAATTCACACTTTTTATTTATTTAATTTTTTAAAATTTGATGACAAAATAAATTGTTTTACGCTAGTTCAACAGACTTTTGAACATAAAACTGTTATCAAATACAAAATATATTAATTAATAAAAAGTCTGAACATAAGAATAATATGAAAAATTATTAAGGATATAAGTATTATAATGAGCAAAAATTAAGAATCTTAAGTGCAAATAAAATATGGTGTAAGGAAATAAAAATTTTGGTGTGAATATAAGGGTTTTGTACATGTACATCACGATAGGGTTTACATCCCGATTTACATAATGGTGAAGTGGCATTTCATCATTGGCGGGTAAAAAATGTTATTTTCATCATTATGTGAATATTACTAATAAATCCATGCCGACCGGCTCGATACTAGCAGGTTCGGTCCAAAAAAAAATTACTATTCACATTTTTTATTTTATACTATAAGCTATTAATAATAATAAATTAAAAATATTTACTTAGAGAAAATTAAATGCAAGTTGTTATTCCTCTTTTGAAAATTGCACTTGTTAGTCGTTTTTTTTAAAAAAAAAAATTACAGTAATATGTTAAATGTACAATCTTATTGAAAAGAAAAATTAGAAAAAATATAATTTCCAATAATAATAATAGACAATGACAATTTTGCCTTCTTTTATAAAACCACTTGATTATAAGTGCATTTTAAACATGTGAAATCTCGTTCCTCTGCGTTGATAAGGCTATGATATCCACGAGTTAAATGATATATTGATTTCAAATATTATCACTAGCTAGTGATATTTTGTTGAGCTGAGTTTAACTGTCAATTGTGTGTGTGTGTTCTAATCGGCATCAATACTAACATCGATGACGGATTATATCAATCTATTAATGATTAAAGTTTTGACGGTCTCATTATGTCCAGCATACAAAATTGATGAAGTAGATATGGCTAAGGATTAACCGACACTGGCCAATCGAATATTGAAAAAATGTAATGAGTAGATATTCTCATTGGCCCCCCACCTCCCTCACCCACCGATAATGAATATCAAATGGTAATGAAGTAGATATTTTCACCAGCTCCCACCTCCCTTTGCCACCGATAATGAATATCAAATGGTTAGGTAAAACTTTAAGGTAGTTGAAATCATATTCTAAATGCATTTGAATGGCTGTTTCTCTAAAAGTGATCCAATTGTTGCATCTTTCATTAAAGTAAATTTTATCTACAACTTTATCATTTATTGCAATGTTAATTTAGTGTTATATGTTTCTCTAAAAGTTGATCCAAGTCCAACCAACTCATATTTTTGAATTATTTCTAGCTATATGTTTACATAACAATTTCATTCTAAGATTTTTTTTTTTTTTTTTTAACCAAGTTTGTCTAAATTATCGAGAACGTTTTAATATTTCTAAGTACAATGAAACGTCGAATTCCTTGAAGAAATTGCGGATAAATGATAGCAAATCTCATTATGAAACCATGGTATGGTTTGTAGACCCGTTTAAAGATATTTAGAGCTCTGAGTCAAGGTTAGATAGAGATGCTCTCAACTCTAGTGAGAGATAATTCCACTTGAGTACCTTTGATTTCTTGAGCGTTATTGGTTTCTTAGTTCGATTTTCACTCCTACTTTATGAATCTCAAACATGGCATACAGTAATTGTTAATTTCCAACAATTACAAGTTCATTTGTGGTCAGATTTTCGTTGGCTTCAGTTTGGTTTGGAGCTCTGTGATCTTTGTTGTTGTTCGAGTTTGGCTTTCGTGCAGCCTCAATGTGTCCAGCCTCAGTGATTCAAGGTCTACCTTGTCTACTCATATTGAACTTGAGGTAGCGTGCGTGTGGACAGCTTTGTGGGAAGGGTCTTCAATCCTTCTACTCGTTTCTTCAGCTTCCAGGTTCGGGTCTGCTCAAGTTGCACTTCAACTCAGTTCAGGTTCAGCTTGGTTCTGTGGGGGTTGGTCAGATTTTTGTTGTTGCGTGGGTTACTCTGTCATTGATTTAAAATTTAGATTTAAATTTTGAATTTGAATTTTATTCACACTTTTGGCTTTAGTCAGTCTGCCCCAACCGGTTTTTAGGAAAAGTCGAAGAGGCACTTTGGCCACATTGGGTTCTGTTCATTTTCAGTTTCCATTCTGGGAATTAGTTTTTGTACAGAATTAATCTCCACATAAACTGGCCAAAACACTCACATGAGGTGAGTCCATGTGAGTAAAATACGGGGAAAAAAAAAACCACCCCCTCCCCTCGCTCTGAGTGTTTTGGTTATTCTCCTTCTGTACGTGAAGTATAACTGATTTTTTTTTTATTTTGGTCAACAGCTTTCTATACACGTGGTTTTAACTTACCTCCGCCTGGTCAAAGCTGTTTGTCCCCCCACCTGGTTATGTGAGTTTTCTTCCTAGCTGGGCCCACTTGAGCCCCCAGTTTTTGTTTGGGTGATTTTCTTGTTGGGCCTTGTGAACTCCCAGCCTGCTAGTTTTCATATGCAAGAATAAAATCCATCCTGGCCCAACATAGGAGAGTGTCTCCACTCAAATGAACTGCCACTCTTGTCCAAGCTATTCATAAAGTTGCCCAACAGTGTGAGGTTGCACACTTGACTGATTTTAAGGATGATGCACTTGAGGCCACAAAGGCCTTTTGGAATGGACTTGACGAAGAGTCTACTAAGGGCTTGTCTGGTAACAATTTTTTAAACCAAAAAATCAATTTGTGTACTCTTTTTTCCACAACTTGGGTCCCACCATGAGACAACACAGCCAAACATTTCGGCTAAATAGTGCATACAACAGCCTGAATTATGCTTAAAAATTTTACCAGACACAGCCTAATTCTCAAATTGTATCTAGGACACTTGGAGTTAGAGATGAAGACACAGATTCGGACAGCTCGATGGAAAAGCCTCAAGTTATTGCTAAGAATGCAAGTTGTTGACCCCAAAAAATGAACTCAATAGATGTCGAACACACTATTGCCAAGTAAATACGATTCCGACACATTCTTACCAGAATATCGACAATAAATGGACGTGGGAGACACTTTGCTGCGAGAGACAAAAATATTCAAACTCTGGCGGTGTGAAACGAAAACAATCGCACTAACAACGATAGCCGTACAGAAATCATAATGATCTACGTTACAATCAACGAGAATACATGGAAGGATAGATAAAAATGTACGTTGAAGTCACTATGTTGCCTATTGAAATTAGTGTTCAACAAGATTGTAAAGATGACCAATAAATATTCTACTGAGTGTTTGTATAGATTTCCCAAAAGTTCAAGTATATATTTTTTGGTCTCTCATTGTAAAGAATCCAACCCCTCATTATTTACAAAGAGGACCTATTTATACAGCCTTAGCCGGCGTGGTGATCATTAGATCAGAACCACATGACCTTATCTCTTATATTGGGACGTCACATCATTGTCTATTCATACAATTAATAAATTGTTAAGGGGTCAGCCGCTCTATACAATGGCTAACATACTGACAAACTTTATTACAAGTTTACATCAATCACTTCTAAAAGTTCTTCAAATCTGTTGCGTAGGACATCATCAGCTCCATGAACTTCGGATAGTTTGAGAGCTTCGAAGAGCTTCAGAGTGCCTCAGCTTAAGTTGTAGTGTCCAGGAGGTAGTGGCTCAGTACGTACCTCGGCCTTTAACTTAAAAGACTTCGGTCTTTATTTGACTTCTTCATTCTTTGACATTGCATGCGAACCTTCCTTTAACTTTCTTGCTGATTTTCTGCCTACGTGGCTTGCCATGTGGCGTCTTCATTTTAAGCCTCGGAGGCGAGGTGAAACACAAGTGATGGTAAGAAGCTGAGTCAAAGTGATACCAAAGCTCCGTGGGTTATTCTTTTTAAAGATAATAAGAATATAGACAAAGGTTTCAAGCTGGAAATGATTGTTGATTAGCCTAATATTATAACTTTGGTAGATCATGATGTGGAAGAATCGTGGGGGTTTTGCCTTGTTGGATACTTTGCTGGAAGATTCCCAAGGAAAAAAGCATTGCTATAAATGTGTGACACTTGGAAGGTTGAATACCAATACTTCGTTCATGAAAGTGGTTGATTGATCTTTCAGCTCGGGAGTAAAGCCTCAAGGGCTAGTGTGTTGCATGGGGGTCCAGATTTAGTATTTGGTAAGCCATTAATATTAAAGGTAATGCCTCGTTGTTTTGAATTCGATGATAATGGGATAAGCACTATGCCGGTTTGGATAAAATTACCGGGTCTATCGCTAGATTGTTGGAATCCTAAAGTTTTGTCAAAGATTGGTAAAACCATATCCACGGATAAGCTCACTTCTACCAAGGGGAGATTTTTGTATGCTAGCGTTCTTGTGGATTTTGATGCTTCTAAATATTTGGTGTATACCATTGAGATGAATTTGCCTACTAGGAAATCAAGAGTTTAACACTTAATTTATGAGTATGGGCCTTAATTTTACAGTAATTGTAAGACATTCGGGCACACCATTGTTGCGTACTCCTCAAAAAGTCAGGCTACCAAACAGGTTTAGGTTGTGGATGCAAGGAAAAATCAGGTTCAAGTTTACAACAAGGGACAAGTTACTGGGAACATGTTGGTTAATGACGATACAGCTGAACAGGTTGCTGGGGATTGTTTGGTTCAAGCTGAACAGGTTGTTGAGGACAGTTTGGTTCAGACAGATACAGCTGGACAGGTTGCGAGCGATAATTTCGCTAAAGTAGATGCGGATAGATAGACTGTCAAGGACGGGTTAGTTCAGGTAACATGGCTAGATGAATACTGACCTACAAGGACACCTGACGGACCAGGATGAGGTCCCATTTACTGAGGTAGTCAATAAGAAGAAGATGATGCAACAAGGGAAAAAGATGGGACAAATTACATTCTAGTGTTATCTAAGATGAACACTGCTTGGATAACTCAAGGGCAGATTGTTTCACAAATTCCCATGGGATAGCTTCGAAGGCAATGAACAATGAAAAGCTCAAGGGAAAACTTGAGGAGCAAAGGAACGGTGTGATGGTAATAGATAAGAAGAAGGAAATTTCCCTTGCTTCGTCATCATGAAGATCAGGTTTTGGAACATTAGGGGCTCGATCCTTCCCCTCAATCAAAATGGGGTTCGACATTTGATGAAAACGCATAATATTGATGTAATGGAAATTTTGGAGACAAAATTTGGGCCTACTAAGTTGCAAAGAGTGATGAGGAATAAGTTTACGAGACACTTGCAAGTGAATAACTTCAACATGCATCGTGCCAAAAGGATTTTGATTTTGTAGGATCCTTTGAAGGCGGATGCGACATAATTGGAGATTACGGCACAAATCATTCATTGCATTGTTATATGAAAGGTACCTTCCATTTCCTTCCAGGTTAGTTTTGTATATGCATTCCATACTATTGTTGCTCAATTGCTCATCGTCATGGTTGATTATGGGTGACTTCAACAACGTGCTTAAGTTTGATGAAAAGTGCAATGGTGCTGATGTTACCCCATATGTGATTAGGGACTTTGAGGATTGTTGACTTAGTGTTAGACTTACGAATATGAGGTCAACTGGGTGTTTCTACACGTGGACCAACAATACGGTTTGGAGCAAAATTGAGACATCATTAATGATGTTCGGGTGCAATCGGGGATTCATAGCATTGTTGAAATTTTATCGTCATGATGTCTTTCAGACCTTTCTCCATGCATTGTATCACTTCTTCAACAAGAGGAAAGCAAAGGAAAACCTTTTTCAATTTATGGGCGGAGCATGAAAATTTCGTTGGCCTGGTCCAAGATTGTTGGAAAAAAGATATGTTTGGTAAGAAGCAATTTACTCTACGTAAAAAGTTGCAAAGTCTTAAAGGAGTACTTAGGAGGCTCAATGACAAACATTTCTCACATATCTCTTCTAGGGCCGAAACTGCATCTAGAATTTTGAAAGAGGCACTAGTGGAATTGCAAGGTAATCCTACTAATGTTCGTCTTCAATATGAAGTGGTTAGATTGAGGAAAGAGGCCATGATTTTTTGTGAAGCGGATAGAAGCTTTTACTACCAAAAGGCTAAGTGTACTTATCTAAAGAATATTGATAAGTGCACTAAGTTCTTCCAACTAAATTTTAGCATAAATTAAACATCGACATTTTGGAGATCAATTTAAGTTTGTTTATTACCAAAAATGCTTTCCAACAGTAATGTCTGGCGAAAAAATAAAAAACCAATTCCATGTCCTTGTTTGCCCTCCCCCCTGACTATATTCACCAATCACAGCCTACCGCCGAAACGGCTGTTGCTAGGCGATTCATTCCTTTCCGGAGTGTATCAACCCCAAAACATTCCACGGTCTCGTAACCCCTAAACCTCAAACGGCATTTTCAGTCCCGCAATAGATTTGATTCAATAATCAAATAAAAGAAATGGTACAGCAAAAATCCATTTCAATTTTGTCTTTATGTTGATAAGAAAATCAATAAGCCGCGAAGCGAGTGATAACGATGCCATTGTGGGCTCAAAGATTTTCCATTTCCAAGATTTTCTCTACAGCTTTTCTTCATGGTCACGCCCAGATAGAGTCATCCCACTGTCACTCCTCCACTCTGTGGTTCGTAAAAGTTGTATGTTCTCTATGTGTTCGTGACTCGCAGTTTCTCACTATTTTGAGTTTGGATTATTTCCGCAAAAATTTGAGCCCTTTTATAGCTTTCTGCGTTATTCAACATTTAAATAGTAGACTAAATAACCCCAGATTGGCATTCAGCTTCTTTCAATATACAAGGCTTGATTTCAATCTGATTCATTCGATTCCTACTTTTGAGTTGCTCCTGACGTCACTATGCCAAGTGGGCCTGCACGATTTGGCTAATTTAGCATATGAATACATGAAAACTGATGGTTTTTTTCCCAGTAGCTTGCTTTTAGATAATATAGTTACGTCCTTCGCCAATGGTGGCAGATTTAAGACTGCCAAAGAAATTTTGATTTCACAAGCAGAGTTGTACAGTAAGAAAGCGGAAGTTGTTAGTTCTTTTGTATGCAACAGTTTGTTGAGCTTGTTATGTAAAAGAAATCAGGTTGATGTGGCAGTTAGTTTTTTTAGAAATCATATTTTGAGACTACGGGGGTTTTGCCCTGATACGTGTAGTTTTAATATAATTATGCGGGGATTGTGCAGAGTGACAAAGGTAGATAAGGCTTTTGAGTTTTTTGATATTATGAGGAGTTTTGATTGTTTGCCAGATCTTATTACATATAACACACTCATTAATGGGCTCTGTAGGGTTGGTAATGTGGATAGAGCACGTAATTTATTGCAAGAAGTTCAATCAAAAGGTGAATTTTTACATGATATTGTGATGTATACATCAATTATTTCTGGATACTGCAAATTGGGTAATATGGAGGAGGCTGCTGATCTTTTTGATGAGATGAGTAATCGTGGAATTAGGCCTAATATAATTACTTTTAACGTTCTTATTGATGGTTTTGGCAAAAAGGGAGAAATGATTTCAGCATCACAGATATATGAAAGGATGGTTGGTGGTGGCTATCATCCTGATGTTTTCTCCTTCACCTCTCTCATTGATGGTCATTGTCGGGCTGGTGGGTTGGAACAAGGATGGAAGCTCTGGGATGAAATGAATGAGAGGAAAGTGTCTCCTAATTTATTTACTTCCTCAGTTCTCATTAATGCTTTGTGCAAGGAGAATAGACTAAATGAAGCTCATGATTTATTAAGGCAGATGCAATGGAGGGAAGATGTCATTCCCCAAACATTTATTTACAATCCTGTAATTGATGGATTTTCTAAGGCTGGTGATATAGACGAGGCAAATGCTATTGTTGCAGAAATGGAGGTGAAAGGATGCAGCCCTGATAAGCTGACATTCACCATTCTCATTCTGGGGCATTGTATGAAAGGAAGAATGTCTGAAGCAATAACCATTTTTAATAATATGTTGACAGTGGGTTGTGTCCCAGATGGAATTACCACAACCTCTTTGGTATCCTGCCTCAGAAAGGCAGGGATGACAAATGAAGCCTATAAAATAGAGCAAAATATATCAAATGATATGCACTCAAGTTTATCAAATCCAGAGAGAAATGAACCATTAAGGGCCAACAGGATATTACTGTGGCTGTTTAGTTGAAAGCATTATATTGTTTAGTTGAAAAAATCAAAGCATTTTCTTGCTTTGGCCTCAGCCAGATTGCACGCACTTTGGTTCAAGAAATAAGGATTTCGCCCATTCTATTTACTTGCCAGCAGCAGTAAGTTCACTTTCCATTTTTCCTGTCGAATTCATTGCAACTATCTTCCTTTCTTTCATCTTAAAGTAGATACTCTTATGCTTATGGGTAGATTTATTGTTTTTGTCATTCATGTTTGATCATACTTGTTGATGAAAAAGTTATTAACGATAATACAAGTAAATCAAAAGATATTGGACATAGAAGTTGTATTGAAAGAAATGATTGGACAAAAAGAACTAATTCTGGAGAGAGATTTTGGTAATCAGTTTCTGTGCTGCTAACTTAGGAGCTTTCACTTGTAGTTTAAAATTTGGCTTTTAGTTTCTTAGGGTTAACCAATTCTGTATATGCATTTCCCTGCACACTTGCACTCTTTATATACCACTTTTTTGTATTTTGAAAATATACAGATTTCATCAAACCTGTTTTCCATGGCACCATATTGACTTGTCATGTTTTCTCCTATTCTAAAACTCTCACGTGGAAACTGTTTGAGCAAAGGTATTCCGGTTCCCTGTTGTTATTTGAGAATGAAAGAGAGTAATGACATAAGATAGTTATGCTCCAGTTGCAGTTGCTGTTGTTTTCACAATTTTTACGACTTGGCAATGCCCTGATGCTCTATTCTTCCTGACATTTCAAATCTTGACTCTCAGTTTTTGTCTTGACATATATATATACATATATATATATATATATATATATATATATACACACATATATATATATTCNCTCATTTAAAATTTAATTTTTCAATTGTATGAAAAGAAATCAGAAGGGGCATTTTTTAAAAAAGAAAATGGCTCATTTAAAAAGGCATTTTGGGCCCAAACAAAACAATAAAATGAGGTCATATTGCAATTGGTGAATGAGGAAGATGATTTTGTAGAAATTGAGAGTAGCGAATAGGAAGATAATGGGGAAATTAGATTTGATGATGATTCCATTAACGATGCTAGTAATACTTGGTCTTGCACTTGGACACGGCAGCAAAGAAGACGGTGGACGGCGGCAGGAGAAGAAGAAGAAACGCCAGAAAAAGAAGCAGTCGCCACCGCCAAAATAAGAAGCGCTATGGATGAAACTGAAACGTGCCAGAAGAAAGAAGAAGATGGAGGGTTGTTGTATTGGGCCAATTTTTTGTTTTACTTTTGGGTTAGGCTTTTAAGTAATATTTTTTTTAAAAAAAATTTAAACATCATCTTCATTATTTTTTAAATATGCTTTCGGTTCTAGATCATTTTAGTTTAAAAAAATATCATGATTAATGTTGTTACAATTTTTTTTTAAAAATGTTTGTGGTGAGGCTTACGCCTCACCTCGTGATAAAAAAACGACTCAGTACCCGTTTACGTTTTTTCAAACTATGCTTATATGCACAAGCTTCAGTGTTTCCAAAAATAATTGTTTTGGTTCAAGGTTCTGAGGATAATCCATGAAAAAGCTTATGTTCTATAAGAAGTTTAACGATGTAATGCAATATGCACGAAACATATTCTTTAGAAAAGGCAACGTGCTTTGCATCTGAAACCCTATATCTGATTAGGGTCTAGCGAGCTGAAGTTTATCTAGAATAGTTAAAAGATTATAATCCACTGCTTTATCTAAACTGTTTTACATAGTTTAATTGCTTGCCGTGCTGTTTGCCATTTGCCGTTTGCACCTATCATTTTCTTTGATTGTTCTCACCAACCTGCTTGACTTTGGAGGCATGGTTATTAGACTCCTTACACCTCTGTACCAGGCTGTAGAATGGGTCACCATCCACTGCAAATACGATGAACACTCTAGAAATGTCAATTTATCTAGACATATGTAGCTGTTTTGACTTTTTGATTCAGGGGTTCTGATATTCTTTCTATATTGTAATCTGGCTTGTGTAGTTAAGTGGTCGATCTTTCTTCCTGCATCTCAAAGCTAAATTTGCTGATTCATATCACTACTGGATACGGGGAGAAATAATTTGCGTTGAGGTTCTCTTCAATCTCCAGCTCTGTGTTATTCTCCAGGTATGGATTGCATTCTTTTTGTTTTATATACTTTCGTAACTATTTCTAAGTCCTGCACTATACAAGGTTCTTGCATTTGAAGCTTCACAAAATTATCTATCACCACATGTTGCTTTGCAGAGTGGGCTTTATGTGTGCATGCATACCTTCAGATGAGACATTTTTCTTTAGATATAAATTTTTGTTCAGGTCTTGCACTTCTGTTTGCCCGACCCTTCAAAATTGCTTGTTGTAGTGGGTATCAAGGATCTTTATATAGTTAATGACTGCATCACTGGGTTTCCATGATTGGAAGATCGTGATTATAGTGAGGGGACTGTCAGTTAATAATTATGAAGGTTTGATTTTCAATATGTTCATCAATCCATTTGCCTTGCAGGGTTAATTTGGCCAAGCTCAAATATCATGTTATCTGTAGTAAGATTGTAATGCTGCTTGAATTGGCTTCACCTTTATTCAAGTGTTAAAGACTCTTTTAGATAGAAAGATAATGTTATTAGTGTTGTTCATTGCTTTAATCGGTTCATGAAGTTAGAGGTGCAGTTCTTTAGTTGCTAATAAAGCAGTGGGAAGTATTGGCTATATTCTTTATTGTAATTGTAAATTCAAATTAAATAGATGTCTCGTGAACACTTACACTGACGAATGAGGACATAACTGCAAGTTTGGCTAAGCTTAAAAAAACGTAAAAGTACTTCTTTGGCAAACATGTTTGGCAGAAAAAAATTATTAATTACATAAAAGTAACTTTTAAGCTTAGACATATATTTGGCTAAACTTAAAAGTAACTATTAATTACACTTACTTCTTCTTAAGGCTTAGCAAAACATGCTCTTATGCTGCTATTGTATAGATTCTTGTCCAATTCTTCTAATGTATAATTGGTGGGAGGGCCTTTTGAAGGTCGAAATTTCACCATTTTAGTCGTGATTGGTGGTATACACACCGACAACCTTTTCTGCTGTCTATCTACATCATGGTCTTACTATCTGGTAAATCATACTTCATATTTAATCTGTGTTTTGATCCTGTGATTTTCTTAACGCAGGCACGGATTCATACGATCTCAACTGTTTCAACAAGCGCTTCGATAATTACTGGGGTTTTTAGGTTACTCGTGCATTCATGGATCCCAGAAATGAAAGTTGATTATATCATACTCTTGTTGGCTCGTCTCCATTGTGTGCCTGGTTTATATGAGACGTCCCTCCTTTTCTTCCCTGCCCGTGACTCCAAAGTTTAAAAGGACACCATCTTCTCTCTCACCACGGCAGGAGGGGGAATGAGATGAAATTACTTATTGTTGATTGGAGAGAAGAAAGGGGATGGTGTATTTGTTTGCATTTTCCATACCTTGTCCTATGAAACTTCAAATGAAAAGGTGTGAATGAGAAAAAAGTCTACTCATTTAAACCCGTGTTTGTTCCATCTTCGTCTAGTTACCGTAGGCGACAAGTCAATGAACTGAACGCTATCTATACTTATAACAGAATCACTAGGGATTACAATGGAAAAGAGATGTACAAGTAGTATTTTTGCCATGTTTTCAAGACTTGTAGTTTCCTTTTACTTGATTAGGCCATGTTTATTTCAAATTTGATACAGTAAGCCGTAAGGTGCTGCTATCTTAGAACTAAAGCTTGTTTGGCTAAGTTCAGAACAAATTTGTTACTTATTACAAGGGAAAGTTTCACAAATAGCTTAAAAGAAAAAAAAAAACAGATTCTCAAAATACTCTGCAACTTCGTGGGGCTTTTTTTTTAAAAACCAAACTACCGTTTTTAAGTATCATTTTTCGTTGTTATTTTTATTTTTACACCATTGTTTCACCTTTTTCATAAAAAGTAGTCTTGGCCCGTGCAATGCACAGACCCATGTACTTTGAAGTTGATGTTAGTGTTTTGAATGTGTTGGATTCTCGTAGGCAATATTTTCATTTTAGTGTGTTACTATTACAATGGGATGGACTTGTTTGTGGTTAATGCGCAATAGAACGTCGAAGATAAGTATATAATGTTAGAAAATTAAAAGTATAGAGAATGGTATTCGGAAAGAAGCTAACGTCTGTTATTGTAATAATATAGATTTACAATAAAAATAAAGTTATACTTCTGTCCTCAAAGAATACTTTTCATCATGTACATGTAAGGACAACGGCTCAAAAGGAAAACATTCACCTATGAAGCGTGTCTTTATAAACCTTTTATGTGAAAAGGTACACAAGGTTTATGAAAAATAAAATCTTACATGAATCTCAGCCTCCTAGACATGTGGAGCATATTGTCGATCAGCAGGCCCATCGCACCTCTCCAGTTGGTTTCCTATCTCTTCGCGATCTTATACGTAGGATTTGTGTTGGAACAATCTTGTGAAAAATGAATATAGAAGTCATAAATAAAGATAGAAAAGATGCAAAAGGTAGAAGATATTAGTAAATAAAACCTGTTTGTGAATAGTGGGAAATAGATAGGTGTGAAATGGAGGGTGCAATATGATACTTGCCTTTGCGAATTGAGCATCCGATCGCAGTTTCCTCTCTTGCTTCAATCAGTAAAGAATTCACATATCCATTTAACACTATTAACACACACACATATACATACATATATGCGTATAAACACACACAAGTGCATGAAGAGTTAAGCAGGATACGATTACACACGGTAGCGGAGAATGCAACGTATCTGACATTTTGAACTATGCTACAGACAACTGGTTAATCTACATGACCTGGTCCACCACCATATCCACCTTTTGGGTCCTATCACAATCAGTAACAATAAACAGAACAAGAATTAAAAAAACTGTTAAAATAAAATAAAGTGACAAACTTAGGAAGAAATTGAAGATACTTTATGCCAAGACAAGGTCAAATTTAGCTTTGTATCCATAGTATTTCTAAACTAAATTAACCACTGTGTTTCATATTACTGACAAAAAGGCTCCATCCAGTCGTTCGCAAGTGGCGCTTTGGTTGTCCTGAGAGATGAATTTAAATCGTGAGAAGTTAAAAGAAGCAACTAAAAATTTAAAAACTATGGGGACTAATTATTATTGCAGCCATTGTCATTAATTCCATCCCACACGTTCAATTTTAGTGGTTAATGTACTCTCAGTTTACTCACAAAGAAAAATATTCAAAGTGAGTTTACCTCTATAAATATGACGAAACGTCCAAAAAATTTCATGCAAATCTTTCGCCACAAGTTCTTGAGCAGGTGGTTGCATGGTGAAGTCCTAAATTAGGTAAAAATCCTATCAATACAAGACAAGACATAATACAAACATCGACAAAGGTTTGCGAGGTAGGAGTCGGCCGCGGTCGTTGACAGAGTTATCGTATAATGTACAAGAAGAGAGAAAATCATTTCTGCTGCACGACGAGGTACATGAAAATCGCCATGAGTGCTTGTATCACTTGCAGTGAAGGTATTAAAGAAAAAATCTGTTTCTGGTTTATTTGTATCAAACTGCATATTAAATGTGCATGGTCAGTGTTTTTATCATCAAACACGAGATTAAGAATATATATTCAGATCTTGAAGAAGCCGAGGATTGTAAAAATATGTCAGTTGCAAATTAGCACTTTATTATTCATGAAACGAATCCAACGTCGTCGACCGATGTTCATTGGAGCATATGAACTGCATCTTGTAATAGATTGTAAAAAATAGAATCTTGATCCGGCTGGTACTCAGTTTACAAATTTAACTCATCTGCCTTAAACTTTCTACTTAACTCGATGCTGATAAAGAAGAAGTTGAGGAATCCTTATGCATAGTTCATGATAACTTTTTCATTTATAGGTAAAAAAAATTAAGAAAATAAGTAATGCAATTTTTTTTCCCTTCTAGTCATCTTGGGCATTGATGTTTCTTCTTACTAAGATGATTTGATTTTATCAAAATGTGTGGTAACAGTAATGAGTAACATGAGTGGCAGAATGAAAGACTAAATCAAAAGAAGTACGAATTATGCTAGCTGATATTAGAGATAATGAATTAATGAATCATAAACAAACTATTTTCAAATTGCAAATTTTGTACTTCTTACGACTACAATCGAAAGTTCATCTAGGATTCAATAGTACATGATCAAAAGCATTTAGAAGTGAATATTTCTTTTATGATTGTCACTTAGAATAGAAACATGCATGTATAATATTTTTCATTTCAGTAAATTGAACTGTGAATAGAAAAATTCATATAGCTTTCACATAAAAAGTCAGAACATGAGAGAAGAAAAAAATTTAAAGTGTGACAAAGTCTTACTTGAGTTTCAACAATCATGGATAATCTCTTAATTTCTTGCAATATCCCAAGTTTACTGCAATTGTTTTTCACATCATGTAATTTTGATACCTTGCCTCCCAAGGAGTAAAGTTTAATCTGCACATAAATGGAAAAACATCACATATATTCATTATTAGAGTATATAAAGGAGCAAGTCTTTTTGACATTCCCCTTTGTCGATGTTCTGAAAATGAGATAAGATGGTTTGTAGAACTGAACTAAAATAAGGGAATCAAAGGTTCATATAAAATACTAAAAAGTGTTAAGAGTAAACCCAATGAAGTGCAATTAGGAAGTAAATAATACATTTGTAGAAAAAAGTATCTTCATCTAGTTGAACACAATACACAAATTGATAACTGAAACAATCTTGTNATGTAATTTTGATACCTTGCCTATCAGAGAGCAAAGTTTGATTTGCACATAAATGGAAAAACATCACATATAATTCAATATTAGAGTATTTAAAAGAGAAAGTCTTTTTGACATTCCATTTTGTTGTTGTTCTGAAAATGAGATAAGATAGTTTGTAGGAGTAAAATGAGGGAATAAAAAGTTCATATAAAATACTAAAAGAGTGTTAAGAGTAAACCCAGTGAAATGCAATTAGGAAGTAAATAATACATTTGTTGAAACTAGCATCTTCATCCAGTTGATAGGCCACATGCAGATCCAGAGCATAGCAGCATACAATTCGTTGTGTAAAACCAAATTCAGAATGAATGAAAGACATGAATTAAAATTTAAGTAGTGATGACACATTAAAAACTAAACGACTTCATAAAGAACTTATGCAGATCTCAGGTAGATCATACATTTTTATCAAGTTTATTATTATGTTTTCCCCTTGAGGTCCAATCTTCAATGGTTCCAGGTCTATCAACATCACCAGCCTGGATGACAAATTCCTTATTACATGGTTAGTAAGCTTCTCAGACAACTTAAACCAATCAATTTACTGCTTATTAAATGAAAATAAGATTGAACATTCATTAAGTGTGCTGAACGTAATAATCAAGACATCTAAGTATTAACTTCCATATGTTTTTCAAATTAAAAGGAACTCGCTAATGTGTTTTTAGATGGCCAATGGTGCAAATATAGCCAGGGCAGTGAAAAGAAGAACAAAAAAATCTTCATTTCAACCAATGTTGTTGAAACGAAGATTCAAACACATTGATCTGGATTTGAATTTTGTTACGGAAAAAGTGATGTGGAGGACATTAGATGTTCATCATGTACAATCTCTTGATTAGACAATTGATATTCTTACGAAAACTCTATCAACTACGCATTTCAGATTAAAGAACGAGCTCAATGTTGTTGCTCCAACAACACTGAGCTTGAGGGGAAGCGTTGAATGTTATAATCCATTAGCTACTCAGAAGCATGATCCATGTGAGTTGCTATCAGAACATTATCTATCTGCCTAGAGCATGTTTGAGTCTCATTTTTTTTTCTTAATAATGCATTTTGGAATATTATATTGATGGATAATATGTGGTTGAAAAATATTTTTTTTTTTGAATTTGCATGTAATATTATTTTATTAAAAAATGTATGTTTGAAAAGAAGAGAGAGAAAATTGTATTTTAAAAATAATGATAATCAAACAAAAGCCTAATAGGAAAATATAATCAGAAATGGATCTGATTTCTTGTTATCATTCGTAGTTATCAATTATCTTTTGCAGTTATCTTTTTTTTGTGTCAATCCTTTGAGCATATACAACTTTTTAGTAGTGAATATACGAATGGGCTTTTTTATATAGATTTTGTGAGAATGAATTTGAGAAAATTACCTAAATCCAGGGATTTAAAATTTAATTATAAAAAATCAGGCGATTAAGAAATTTGTACAAAAATCAGGTGATTAAGACCCGACCCCCAATTCA
>CAIGRF010065721.1:46854-57510 GCA_903798235.1 Fraxinus ornus
GGTGAGGTGTTTGGTTTGGGGTGTAAATAATTAATATATATTATATTATAATTTAATATTTAATAAATCTATTTAACACCTGATTTTTGAAATAATTAAACAAATTTGTTAGTTTTGAAAAGTAATTCTTATATCTAGGTTTTGTGTATTGTTCCCAATGAATTTTGTGAAAAAAAATAATTTTTTTTGAGGATATGTTATTAAAACAAGTGTAAAGTTAAGAATTCAAGTAAAAATTATTTTATTAAAAAAATATTCGTTTGAAAGAAAAAGTAAGTTTTAAATAATTTTTAGGATAGACATGGCAACGGGACGGGACACTCCCGTCCCGCCCCGCCCTAGACGAGGCAGGGAGGGGTGGGGTTTTGCCTTATTTTTTTTTCAGTTAACTAATTTTTTTTTTTTTTTTTACTTTTTTTACATTTGTATTTAATTTTTTTTATCCTTCACACTCAAGACGGGGTGGGGATCGTCGGGGTGGATTTTTTTCATCCCATTCGAGGCAGGGCCTTGTCAAGTCGGGTCGGATAGGATCTGGATAGGATAGGATCATAGGACGAATTTTTTTATCATCACTATTTCAGAACAAGGACTATTATATATTTTCTCTATAAAAAGTTTAAAACAAATAAACAAAGAGGGCCAAAAAGAACTTCTCTAATTTCTCTCACACACGAGGAGAAAGAGATTCACAAAAACACAACTGCCTCTAAACAAGCATACATATACGCACAAATCTCTACCCATAATCTCCTCTCTCTGCAAAAACACAAGAATAATCATCTTCATCTCACTCGTCACACAGCATATAACGAGCCCTGAAATCGGAAAAGGAAACATATTGGGCTTTCTCTCTAGAAATTTCCATACACAAATATTAAGGTTCTGAAACAAACAACTCGAGGCGGCGAGGAAGACTAGGGTTTTTTTTCTACACACAAGACTTCGGGGAATATTGTTCTTCTTTAATAAAATCTGGGTCGGTCGGTAATCTTATTAATCTTCAACGCTTAGACATTTTTGGTAGTTTCGCACAAAACTGGACTGCTGAACCCAATCGGATTTTTCTTGGATTTTTGGGTTTTTTGTTGTCTTTGGATGATTTTAGGTTCTGAGCTCTAATAATCTCTCTGTTTTTCATACGAGTGTTTCTTGAAGAATTGCTTGGATTTTCGAATTTTTATGCATGGAGTAGGCTATTGTTTGTGTGAGCTATTGTATGAATTTTTCTGTTAGTGTGATGAGGGTCTTCTTGGCGTGTTTTTTCTTGAACATGGAGGCCTTGAGAAGCCTTTGTTGAAACTGGTTCTGGGCATTGAAAAGATTGCAGAAGTTTGGCATTGTTAATAATGTCAGTAGATTTCTTGTTAATTGGATTTCACATATATATAAATTGTACAGAGAGAGAAAGAAAACCCTAGCGACTCTGTATAGAACAGTTCTGATTCTTTTATTTGAGGAGGTTTTTTCTGGAAGGTATGGACGGGAAACTTGTGAATTCTTGATCGGTAGAGGAGTTTCTAGTGCGCCAAGGACTTTTGTGTTAAGGAAAGTGGGATTAATGTGTAGTAGATTTCGGTTTAAAATACATTTGGGTTAACTTGGTGAAGATGCCTTCACTTCTATTTGGGTGGGGAAATCTGGCAGTTACCAATTATTAATACGCGGAGTTGAATGTGTGGTCATTAATTTGAACAAGACAAGTCCTTTATTCTTTTGTATGATCATGTTTTGCGCTAGTCATGGAAAGAAGTGAGCCGACGTTAGTACCGGAATGGTTGAAAAGTGCTGGGAATCTGACTGGTGGTGGCACTACATTGCATTCAGGTAATCTTTTTCATCCTTTTGAAGCATCTGGTATGAAATGTCCTCTTGTTAATTGGTTTATGCTGGGATCTAACTGTATTTCTGTTGTTTTAGATGATAATGCTGGATTGAAGCTTGCAAGAAATAGGTCTTCAGTGAATAGCAATGGTCACGATTTAGGGCGATCACTTGGTTCTGACAGAACTTCTTCATCATATTTTCGCCGTAGTTCCAGTAGTAATGGTTCGACTCGCTTGAGGTCTTACAACAGTTTTAGTAGAAATCACCGAGACAGAGACTGGGCGAAGGATGCATACGAGTCTCGTGACAAAGAAAGGTCAGTTTTTGGGGACTGTAGGCGGCAAGACTTTTCAGACCCGTTAGGGAAAAATTTGTCTAGTAGTTTTGACAGGGATGGGTTAAGACGTTCGCAGTCGATGGTCTCTAGGAAACATGGAGATAACTGGCCAAAGAAAATCTTAATTGACTCTAGCAATGCCAGTGGAAACAATAGCAATGGGTTGGTTCGCAAGGGCAGCCCCATTGGCAGAGTGAACAAAGCCTCATTTGAAAGAGATTTTCCCTCCCTGGGAGCAGATGAAAGATCAGCTGCTCCTGATATTGTAAGAGTTCCTTCTCCTGGTTTGAGTACTGTCATTCAGAGCTTACCCGTTGGTACCTCAGCTGTGATAGGTGGTGAAAAATGGACATCAGCTTTGGCAGAGGTGCCTGCGTTAGCTGGAAGTAACGGAACTGGAGTTTCCTCTGCCCAACAAGCCCCTCCTTTAAGCTCTGCCACCGTGGCTTTGAGCATGACCACTGGTCTCAATATGGCGGAAGCTGTTGTTCAGGGGCCTCCTCGCACTCAGACTACTCCTCAGGTAAGTTCATTTCTCCCTTTGTTTGGGGATAATGTAAAAGTTCTTATGCTTATTTACTATTTCATTGGGGTAGTTATATGCTGGAACTCAGAGGCTTGAAGAACTTGCTATCAAAAAATCCAAACAATTGATTCCCGTGATGCCATCTTTGCCAAAAGCATTGGTAAGAAATCAATACTTCTTTGTTTTATTGTTTTTTATATTTAGTTGCTTTGTGCTTGTTCTTTATGATGCTTTTGTAAATTTTCATTTTTCTTTAGTTGCCTTTTTTATTCAAGATTCATAATTGAACTATTTTTCCAGTTGCGAATGAGTTGAGAAAAGAACTCTATTTTGTAGTGGAACATGATCTGGACCTCTTTACTGTGGATTCGTGGGCTCATTTAATTTTGAATCCTGCTCAGTTTTTAGATAGAAGAGGCCATTGATTCCTCAGTTACACGATACTAAAAGTTTGGCCATATTATATTTGCTTATTGATGACTCACGTGAGTTCATATAATCATGACATACATGTGAAGACCGAGATAATACGTGGTTAGAAAAGGGAGACTCATGGGCTTGCCTAAGTAAAGGTGTAAAATTGGAAAACCGAGATAATACGTGGTTAGAAAAGGATTTAACAGCATAATCCTGCATCAAAGTTTTTACTTTTAAAAATGAGTATACTTTCTTCTATACCCGATAAATGTAAGAAGTATCTTACCCAAATTTCTAGATTTAAAAAAGTGAATTTAACAAACTGAAATCAGCTATGGAAGGATAATCTATAGTTGGATAAATAAAGAACCTTACCTTTAGATTGTAGGCTTCCATTCTGCGTTTTTGGTAGAACTGGAGTGTTTCTCATAATCTAAGGTGTACTTCTTAGCTATCATCCATGGAATACTGAGAAAATATCCTTTATGAGAAATCTATTTATAAATTGACTGATTTCGTTATAAAGTCCTGTGATCCTTAGATAAATGAACAATCATTATCCATGTATTGAAGTGTTGAGCCTCATCTTCATATAGACATTCAATTACACTTGCTGTTGTGGTTTTCACTCCAATACTTACGAGCACCTCTAATTACTATACTATTTATATTTTGGTTGTTGCTTCAGTCTTTTTTGTAATTGTATTTTGTATGTTTTATGCACATTGATTTATGCATAGCCTATCCTTTTCTCTTCGTAAATATTGAAGTGAATATGAATAACATTATTAGCTTTTATTTACTGTAATTATCCTTTTCACACTTAATTTGGGGGCTAGCCTACATGATGCTTAGTCATCAATGTTCAGAATTCTAATTGACTAAAAAAATGAGAAAAATTCCTAATTCTGGTACTTAAGCATAGGCCAAATAGGTTACTGTTTTGTCTCCTCCTGAAAGTTTATCATTTTCTTAAGCTCACCTTGAGAGGTAGTTCAATTGGTCAGGCCTTGGGTTTACTTCCCAATGGTCACCAGTTCGAGTTCCCTCAGGTCACTGAGGTGAGTATCCGGCTGTAAACTTCAGGGGCCCGTGGAATTAGTCGAGGTGAGAGCAAGTTGGCCCGGACATCCACGGTTATAAAAAAAAAAAATTAAATAGAGGAAGCTAATAGTATCTTGATCTTCTATATTTGGAAGGTTGGTGGATGCTACATTTTTTTTATCATAGGAGAAAAAACGGTTAATGTTGTTTTACTCAAGAAAGTTTAGGCACTTCATTGTTTTTTCTTATTTTTGCAGCCTTTGGGGGCAACTAGAGGCTGAACTCAGTCTATTGTTAATAGTTTCACTTGTATTCATTTTGTTTCCCTTAAGTCGAGCAACTTCACAATACCACCATTGTCATTTCACCTACTTCAACCATCGTAACCCAACCAACGTTGAATAAGGCTACTAGAATGGATGAATAAAGATAAAATGTGCAAAATCATGCACCAATTGTTCTCACTAAAATCGACGGTTTGACTGTAGAACTCGTTCCTCCCAACTGCTCCTTTTATCCTTGGTTTTCTTCTTCACCTTGATGGTTGTTTATTTACCTTTTAGGCCTGTATTTGATAATTTTACAAGTCTATTGTCCTCAAAAAACATGCTGTGCTAAGTTTACACTTTTCCCACTAATCTAATGTCACTACACCATCTCCCAAAAAAAAAAAAAAAGGGGGAGAGAAGAAAAAATGTTAAAAAAAAAAAAAAAACCCAGAGAAATACATCTTTGAAGCTTTATTTTCGTCTTATCTGGCCACTTTCTAGAGAGAGACATTGTATGTGTTTTGCTGGAGTCTGTACCGGGCTCAGAGCTAACTTTTAACATATAATTGGTGAGATTTTCTTTCTTGAAATTCTTCCTTTTTAATAATTCATTTATTTATTTATTTTGGAGGGATGGATGTGGTTATACTCAACATATGTATGAGTTTCGTTTTCATTGGTGACAGTAATGGCCAAAAGAAGTATTTTCTCATTCTAATATGGGAAATATCAGTATATGTTTTCCTCAGCAAGTAGATAATATTTTGTGACGTCTCAAATTAGAAAGGACATCCGAATAGTTTATCCAATGAGATTATGTTAAGTGATAAGTTTGACCCCATCATTTACCTCCTCTTGTCTATGATAGTTTCTCTGTTCAACTTTTATGGAAGGTAGTTCAAGTTTTTTCACCTTAACTTTTAGTTAGTATGTACAGGAAAATATCCATGAATTCCTTGCTTTTAAGATGAGCATAATGTTGTCGATAAGGGTAAGTTGTAACTAGTGACATATCATATATCATTTGAATTGTCCTCGTATAATTTAAATGACTCCAGCTAATTAGGGCATTTTCTAACTAGTCTTCTAAAGTCAAGAAGTGAGCATTTGATAGACACATAACCAGTTACCTTGTGCTTATTCTCATGTTTCTTTCACTTGCTCCTCCCTTGGTATGTGGTAGACACGCAATAAGAAGAATGTGGCTTGAGGTTGAGAAGTAGAGAGCAGCCTTATGACAACTGATGAGATTTTGTGTTTCTATGGCAAACGTCTTTGCAGTTTTTTTAGTGAAACATTTGGGTAGGAAATATTGATTAGCTATGTCCTGTATTACCTATATCTAGAATATTGATGAAATTATTATTTAACCATGTCTGTACTTGTACATATAAAATGCTATTTTTCTAATTATGTCAATGATGTAAATATGATATTTTTTTGGAATATTAGGGACTCGTCTATGCTTACATCTAATGCTTTTATTTTGACTCTGTTCTTGAGACTCTGCTGTTGTCATTATTATTTTTATTTTTTTTACAACATAGGTTATAGTAACTAGTTGGAGGAAGCGGTTAACTTTTACACTCTTTTGCACGCATCAATTATTACAGGATCTGTTATATATGAAGCACACTTCCCAAACTAGTGAAGAAATTAGAATTGAAAATAAGCAGAGGTGTGGTAGAATATGATATTTTCTTCATTGGCTAGGTTCCAATGTGTTCTCTTCTGGACTATCAGTCAAAGGAAGATGGTAAATTTTAGATGAGCTTGGAGAATGGAGAATATGATATCAATAGATTTGGCGTATTGACTAGCCCCCTTTGTCAACTCGTAAGATAGATAAGTAATGGGGTGATTTTCATTTGATGTTTATAGAATGCATAAGATGCGTCTTTATGACAGAAATTGTGGCGTTATTCAAACTGACGAGTGGGAGGGAATATGTCACTCCTCCCACTTCTGTTCTGACCATTTTCTTTCTAAAATTTTATGAACTTATTATAAATTGTCAACAAATCAAATTGCTTGAGTGGTTCTCAATTTTTAGGAATTTTGCCATTTAGATTTGGCCAGCTTTCTATTTTTTTGACACCATTTGTTTGTCGATGGTTATGACTATATGTGGTTTGATCTTGTTGAACTTTGTTTCAGGTGTCAAATTCTTCGGACAAACAGAAGACTAAGGTGGGCCATCAGCAGCATCCTCATGGTACTAATTCTTCACGGTGTGCAGCCGTGAAACCTGATGTTTCAAAGATATCTAGTGTGGGGAAGCTTCATGTTCTCAAGCCAGTGCGAGAAAGAAATGGCGTCTCTCCTTCTGTGGAGGAAAACTTAAGCCCAACAGCTGGTAGCAAAGCAAATTCCTCACTTTCTGTTGCTTCATCAGTTTCTGGATCTGCAGCAGTTAGGCCTCCCCCACACAACCCGGTCCTTCATACTTTTGAAGGCAAGCCCGTACTTACTGCATTGGAGAAGCGTCCCACTTCTCAAGCACGAAGCCGAAATGATTTTTTCAACCTCGTGAGGAAGAAGTCTATGGCAAATTCCTCGTCTATTTCTGATCCTGGCATGCCCCTGTCTTCGACTGTATCTGAGAAGCTTGGTGAAACACAGGTATCCTCTGCTTCAACGACTACTGAGGCCAGAGACACACAATCACCTGTTAGCTCGAGTGGGGGCCACTTGTCCAAGGCGGGGAGTGATTTGACCTGCAATGGTGATGTTATTGAGAGGCAAAAATGTCTTTGCAATGGAAAGAAATATCCGAGATCAGATCCATTATTTTCAGAGGAAGAAGAGGCTGCATTTTTACGCTCTATGGGCTGGGAAGAAAATGATGAGGAGGGGGGCCTTACCGAGGAGGAAATCTGTGCTTTTTACAGGGATTTACAAAAGGTACAAGATATTTTTGATATATGAGTCTTGTATTGCCACTATATGACATGAACTGAAGCTCATGTACCTACAATGTGAAACTTATAAATTTTGTGATGCTGTTGTGCAGTATATCAATTCGAAGCCGTCCTTGAAAATATTGCCAGGAGTACCGCCAAAGATTTTGTCACCGCTCAATTCGCAAGGCATTGGTGTCATTTCTTCTGGGTTGAGCTCATCTGATGCTAAACTGGAATCTTGATTCACTGAACTTTATGCGGGGGTATCCTTTTTGTGTTTCTTCAATTTATTTCGATTTACGGGTAGCTTAGTAGGTGCAGTAAGAGAGGATGGTGCATTTAAACATAGTTTTTACGTGTCTTGGAAGTGGGATAGAAACAAGCAGTCCCAACTCCCGAGGTGACTTCTGATGACTGGGTTCTAGAGTTTTCTGAAGTTCAAAGGTCGAGTAAAGAAAATAGAATAGGTTTTTTGTCAAGTTGCATAAAGAAATTGCTCGGTTTTCAAAGTCGGTATCTAACAGTTTTGGGTTTTTGAATAGGCGTTCTTTCGAAGAAAGTATGGTTTCTTTACTCCATTAAAGAAAGAAAAAAACGTGTTGTTAGCATCTGTTTACCAGTCGATTTTTTATTTTTTCATGCGTTTATTTCTTGATTGCTGTCTTATCCTTTTATACTAGTATGGTGTCTATGGATGCAGAGAACTCAGAATGATTTTCTCGACTAGCTGAAAGATTCTGATACAGGAGTGAGTCTTCTTTCTGTCATGCCGGATTTGAATGAGTTTCTTGAATGATTTTCAAGCCGTTGATTGGTTTTCTGTGCCTTGCAATTTTCTTAGCAAGTCTTTTCCACTCTCTTGCAATAAGAGTTTCCTATATGGACCATATTTTGCCATTAACGTAGCTCATTTCCATTACCTGAAACATGCCGGTAAAGTTAGGTTCTGTTTTGATACGTTGAATTAAACAAGATTAAGAAAGCAAGGTATGCGATATAATTTATTAATTATTTCGTCCAAGGAAAATTAAAGACGTGTTAATGGAATTGTGCAAGTTGAAAGACCATGTTTTGATGGCCTGTTTTATACAGAAATTTTTGAGAAATGGATTCTGGGAAAAGTGATATTTTGGAGAATGTATGGTTAATAAATAAGAAGAAGTTATGATTTTGAGTGTAAAGTTATTTTATTCGAAGAATGTGGTTAAAAATGACTTTGAAATTTTTTAAAACTTTGTATCAAGGCGAGCTTAATAGTGTTTTCTTATTGAAGCAGGTCGAGTCTACTTGTCAATACTTGTTTTGACATGGTTTTGTTTTTACTTTCTGTAGAAGAAGTTACAGTAATTTTTGTTTGAAAATTAATTTCTAAAAGAGTTTTCTATTTTGAAAGCAGTATGAAGATATATTGAATCAATTTTCTCAATTTCTTTTTATTTAAAAGTGACATTTTCATAAAATTAGTCAAACGAATTTAAAAATAGCTTTTGAATCTCAAAAGTCTTTCTTGACTTTTCAGAAGTCATATAAAATGGGCATGTCATCTTTAGTGAGCTTTCTAAGCTTGCAATTTCCATCTTTCATTTCACAAAATGTCGTTTTTATCAAATTTTTCAATTAAAAGTTGTGAAATGACGAATGTCCACTTCTATTTAAAATATTGAAATATAAGGGTTTGTTTGATAGACAAAGGTGGAATGAATTTTAATTTCATGTTAATTGTAAATTAAAAACTCATCAAATCTATAGGAATTCGTTTTCCATGACAAAATAAAAAATAAAAATACAGTTTAAGGTGGTTGTACATTTGAATTCAGTTTTATTTTCACATTGCAATTAAACAATTAAAGTGAAATTCGTTTTATTCGAATGTGATATTTTCCATGGAATTCGTTACAATCAAACAAAGGATTTTTAAAATTTTACGTAGAATCGAGAATCCTACCAGAATGACGTAAACCTGTTAAACATACGTAGAAGAGGACTCAACTGCCGGTTCCTGTCTCGGTATAGTTACGGTACTCATGTATAGCTGCTGAGCCAAGATCTTCATGTATAAATTGGACATGTCTATTATTTTGAATCTGTGACAATGCCGACCATGGTTTTTGTCAAAGTAGGCTTGTCCTTTGTGGGGATTGTCTAGAAATGTAGTCGTCAGCGTGTGTGCCTGTCTTATTGTGAGAGGAGGGTCAAGTTAGAGGAAATTAATGATACTAATGTCTCAACTTTGCACTAAATTTCTATATTAATCAATAGACTTGGAAGGGTGTACGATTTTCTCTTTAATTCAACCACCCTATGGGGCGAACTATTTATTAATTGCGATGAAAAATTGAAACACACTTAGGAGGAGACATAAAGACGATGAATTATTAGAATTTTATAGAACACGATTGATTTATAATTTTGACTCGATCACGTTCGTAATGATTTAATAGTATTTGTTTGACTTGGGTTTCGTCTCAATAACCAAAGAAACCTGTTTCGCGCGGGAAGTCGCTAACAATTAAAAGAAAGTTCAGACAATTGTGTAAGGAACAAATCTCTCGAGACAAAGAGGGGTGCTTTATTTATGAAGATTACAATTTGCATGAAGCGAAATGCCTCCAAGGAGCAAAAACACACAAAGCAATTGAAAGTTTAACAAGAAGAAATGAAATTATATATTCTCTGTTCGAGAGTGATTTGATTGGGGGGACTTCCTTCCATGCTATCTTTGTTCTTTTATACTTTTTTGACAGTTTTTTTAGAGAACCGTTTAAAACCGCTTATCACCTTATAACTACCCACTTTCTTCATAGTGGATGACTTGTTGAGAAACTGTCGTCTTTAACTACTGCCATTACTCCTATTACTTAACTGCTTTCAATCGAGATTCTTGGATCGTGGACTATGATAAGAGTGCTTGTTAACCGTCTCAATAACTGTTGCTTTGAATGGTCCACAAGACATTACACTCGCCCAGCCTTTGGGTGTATCGCGAGCTTGGGCGATGATGATGCTATACTTGCTCATATCTTAGGCGACGAGCTGACTTGAGCGATGGTGAGCCTCCGCTACATAACTCTATCTTGTGGCGTCGGGTCGGCTTTTTGATGGGCCTTTGCTTCATAACTTCGACTTGGGTTTTTACCTGGTCTCATTTGGGCTTGTCCTTCAAATCTCCTAACTGGGTTTCATTCTTTGAACCATTTAATTGAGCTTCATTTTTGTATGTCAACAAATACCCCCCAATATGGTAAAATTAATATCGAGTATTAATCTTATGCTATATTCGATCTTTAAATTTTTCCTGTAACACATGAAATCCTAAAACGACGGAGAAATCAA
>CAIGRF010065918.1:0-15756 GCA_903798235.1 Fraxinus ornus
GTAACCAAAAAATTTGATGATATGTGACCAGTAAATAAATTCGTGACTTATAATTATGAATATGTGACCATTAATCACAAAAATGTGACTTTATTATCTTTATTTAATAATAAAAAAAAACTTGATTTTTGAATTTTTAAATTATAAATCTGATTTTTGAATTTAAAAACTTAAACACCTTATTTTTAATTTTTTCCCATTTTCTAATGAGTTAGTGCGAAGTGATCGGGTAGGCTTGACCCGATCGGCCCAACGTAAGCATCACCCTTTTTCCAATTACTACGACACCGTTTGAATAGATTCCTCATATTTAGGGTTCTTGAACAAGCGAGTGACCACTTCACTGAGTGAATTAAATTAGATTTGCTTATCCAATTCAACGGTGATTGGTAAGTCTTCTAATCTATTTCTCTTCTTGAAATGATATATAATTATGTGTATGTACACACAAGAAATTCCAGCATATGTTTTTTTCTTTTTCAATTGCTTGGGATTTGGAAATTAGAAAGCGTTGAATATTGATGGTTTTTTTTTTTTTTTCGTGACTAAATTTGTAATTAAGAATTTATAAGCTTGTTTCAACTGGAATTTTATAGTTGGTTTGGTTTTCGATCGATAGATGTCGTCGACCCCAACTTTATCATTTACGAGGCTTAGTTTTTTTTTTAATCGTTTTTATGTTATTAGGAAAGAAAATATCTGTCCGTTTTTCCTTGTCTCTGTGTATTTTAAGAATTTTTAGATTGTCTAAGATACCATGATGAAGGCTTTGAAATATTTCTATCCTTTTCTTTTTCTAAATGTTTTTATTTTCTGTTAGATTGGAGAATTGAATTGGAGCCTCTATGGAAGTCGAACCCGCTAAAACTGATTCTGGATCTGATCAAAGACCTCGAGCTGTATACCGCTGCAAGAAATGTCGTAGGATTGTTGCTTCAGAGGAGCACATTGTTCCCCATAAACGTGGAGATGGACAGAAGTGCTTCAAATGGAAAAAGAGAAGTGATGAATTAGATGATCCACCTGAATGCTCATCTATTTTTGTGGAGCCGATGAAGTGGATGCAAGTAGGTTAGTCAAAGCCCGAACTATCATGGTTCACTTTGATAGTAACTCATACCTCACTGTCAAAATAAATAGATATTTTACCATTAAAAGAAATAAATATACACTTTTTAAGCTAAGCAAGCATGCTCAAAAACCTAACGTATCTTGTATGGTCAATTTGCAGTTGAAGAAGGATGCATAGAAGACAAGCTTCAGTGCATTGGTTGCAAAGCTCGACTGGGTTCCTTCAACTGGGCAGGCATGCAGTGCAATTGTGGGGCATGGATCAATCCTGCATTTCAGCTGCATAAAAGTCGTTTAGATGAGTGCCGTAGTTGAGTTTTTATCTCATTAATAGAAATCCAACAATGATGTATCCTTAGATGATGTTGCAATATAGATGAATGATGGAAGTTTTTCTGATATGATCGTGTCTAATCTGCCTAGTAGTTGTTAAAGGTGCCATGTCATTTGAAAAAATTATGACGCTTGAAATGTTTTAGCCTCCATTTGAATCCAATTTATAATTGGTTTATAAACAGAGTTAAAAGTCAAAATTACTAATTATTATCCATACATTTTGTGGGACTCACTACTATTCCTCTTTATAAATTTGCCAAATGAGACATATATTTTCAGGCATTTTCAAGTTGGCTATTCTAGATTTTGTAAAATCCTTGTGACTGAATGTAGACCCCCTCAAGGATTACATGGTTTTGAATTCTGTTAATTTACAGATTTCGTCAAGTCAATTTTAGCGTCCATTCATGCCTCCATTTATGGTCAGTGATTGTCCTTTTCTTTTCCTTTTTAAGTTAGATTGCAATGTTAACCTGGTAAGCGGGTAATAATGTTGTTATGGCATGTTTGGTAGTAAGGATTGACAAATCTCAACGATATTAAAGAAGAAAAAGAAATTAAATCTTCTGATATAAATGTATGCTTGTATTATTTTCTACTGAATTTAGATCATTTCATCAAAAGAGGCAATTATAGGAAGAAGCATGTCATACAGAAAAACATCAAATCAAGAAGGTAAAAATCCATGAAGTAATTGATTTCATGGCATAGCAAAAGATAGACTTAGAGCATGCTATTCAAGCTACTTTAAGCATAGCTAAACTTGCTATGATTCTTAGAAGTAACTTTTAAGCTTACTGTTCAGCAGCAAATGCCTTGTCGGGGAAAGTTTTCTGGATTCCTGCGAGGCTCTTGAAGTGAACTTTTCCAGTGGGTGGATTATCCAGTGTTATTTCACTCACCGGTGGCCACAGCATAAGCTCCTTAGCCTTCACTCCTCTGAGTTTCTTGATCCTATGCTTCTCGTGTTTTGCAGAATCCACATGTATCCTTTGCTCCTCACAAAACCAACTTCTAAAACTTCAGCCAATGGGAGAAGCCCTAGTGGCAGTTCAAATTCTTCAAGAATGGAAATTGCCATTTTCAGCCCTTCTTCATGTCCCTTTTCACAATGCCTCCTTCCTTTTCTGCCATTGTTAATGAGATTCTTTTTTTTTTGTTTTTGTTTTGTTTTATTTACAATGAGGGTTTATTGAAATATATAGTGTGCGGTTTCTTGCAAGAAACAAATTGAATGGAGGATCCAAAGAAGTGTGCTTTGTATTGTCCACCAAGAGTATTAGTTTGAACATCAAAGGCGGCATCATATTTGTGCAACTCTTTTTAGCTGTCCAAGTCGATGTTGCATGCTCTAATTGTAACACCACTTTCGGTATTGAGTACATGGATTTACCATAATGGTAATTGTTGAGTAGGACTTGGAATCTCTTGCAACAAATAGAAACTGCCAAATAATTAGTTTGTGTTTGATACTCGGTATTATACTCGAATCGTTCCACATAGTTAACTGGTAGATGTCTTGTTCATTAATGGAATTAACTAGACATATTGCTCTACGAATTAAGTAAGGACATGCAACACTACCCATAAAATCAAGAAAGAGTTCGTGTCACTACATCGGACAAGATTTTAGCATCATTTTTTCCTTATATTTTCTATTACTTTCTAATCTATTTTACGAATTCCTCAGCAAAAAATATCTCAAGTAGAGATTTGATTGACTCCAAGTGATGGCGGCTTCTCCAATCCGACCTAGTTGGCAAGCAATCCTCCCAATGGTACGCGATGCTGTAAATTTCTCTGTCATCAATTTGTTTATTTATTATTATTTTTTTCTCTGCTTGCAATTGTCTATAGAATAAACCTTCTATGATTTGGTGGTTCATCCTTTTTTCGCTGCCGTATTAAAGTCTCTGAAATCAATTATGTAGTATTATTGAATTAACCAACATACATGCATTGAGAAATTAAAAGTTTGATCTTCACTCTGATGATCAGTAAATCGTAGGTTATATGTGATCTTCTAATTCTTGAGGCTGAAAACCTTTTATCCCCTCCCCTCCCCCTACCTAAATTTTACCCCTTCGAGAGAAGAAAGAACAACGTTAAACTTAACATGTACAGTGAAAAAATAAGCTAAAAGATCATAATAGAACTTCTTACATTTTACAACAATAAAAAGTTATTGAAGTTTAAATCTTAGATTATTGCTAAACGAATTAAGAAAAGGTAGCATAAATTTAAAGAAGTCACCATATGTAAGAGTAATACAATATGGCTATGTTTGGTCGGCCGTATAAAGAATTTAGTATAAATTTATAATGAATGATACTAAGTGGATTGTATCATGATAAATTAAGGTAAATATACATGATAAATTAAGGTAAACATGTTCTTCAATTTTTCATTAAAAAATAATCATCAGCACCATCAGACTATTTGAACCTCCACTTAGCTTCACCCACCGGATTCATCTTGAACATAAATAAATCACCTAAATTCGCATCCGTAAACATTGACATTGCCCCATGAAGAAGACTCAATTTTGCTATGGTTCCAGTGGGCTACTACAATAAACTAATAAACTAATGAGGGAAATGCTACATGTACAGAAATCTTTTACAATTTTTTTACAGATTGCCAACTGACAAACATTCATTGGACGTTAGACACGTAATAAATTTAAGGATTAATCTATATGTACATAAACTTATACATCGAGGTTCACATAATGTGGGTAAGATGGGATCCACGATACTGTAGCATGGTCCCACTCCACTCACATTATGTCACCCTCTACGTGTACATCTATGTACACATATCATGGCTCTAAATTTATATCAGCCAATACAGTGTTGTCATCTCATCATATGTAATAATTTTTGTCATTTTCATCTATACAAACAACTTTATTCAACTAATAATTGATATTCTTGAATTTCATTTAGATTCTTTTATTAAGAAAGTAACAAAATCTTAAATAAAATGTTCCTTTAAAATATTGGAAGGTGGGGTGGGGGGCAAAATAATTTTATTCTACAGTTACAAAGTCACAAACTAGCAGCAATATATGTGGAAGAGATTCTTTGTTTCTCTTGTTGCTTTATGCTATCTGTAACATGTGCGACAACTCCTGCTCCAGCATTATGAAACCACTCATTCTTTACCTAAGATTTCAAAATAAGAATCAGATTGGAAGCCAGAATTAGCAGCAAAAATCGTTTAGTTTACTTATTTTGGAAGCAAGATAAGAACGACTTTCAAAATAAGTTACTTTTTAATTGAAAGTAAGAAAAAAGTACCAAATCAAACACGTTTGGAAACCCAAAAAAAGGCGCTGCATCTTACATGAATATTATTGTGTGCAAAAAAGGGCCAGAATACAGAGTGAAAACTGACGTCAACTTTCTTCCATCCCAATTGTTGCAAACCACGTATCATTTCCTCTATATTGAATACAAGAATTGTCATTCCTCGTAATGGCTGTGAAATAAACACTATACGGAGTCAGAAACTTCAGTGTATGGAATAGATACCTTCCATAATTTCATGATATTCTTCTGTTTTCTGCGTGCTGGATTCCTTTTGAACAGCCTCCTTCGCTTTGGCTGCTTCTGGAGGGAAACGAGGACCCTTGGATAGAACTGGAGGATAATATTCCACATCAACGACGTGTTTGTAGCCATCCAATGACCGTCGAGGAGGCTGCAAATTTCAATATCAGAAATCCAGTAAGAGTGATGGAACACAAAGTGCATGTTTGGTATATGAGACTAGATAGTGGTAGACAATATAATACACAACATTTTTTCTAAGAAGCTTAAAGCAACTAGATTCTTATCATGTAACATATTGTTGAGAAGAGGTACCTATGATAACTCATTTTCAAGTTCAATGACTAGACCATTTTAGTAATCAACTTCACTTTCCATGCTAAAACTAGATTTATTATCTAAAGTAGGCAGAAAATAAAGGTCCCAACAAGAATTGAACTCGGGCTATTGGATGCAAAGTCCAATGTCATAATCACTAGACCATGGAACCATTTTACTAGATGCGATTGGCAATTAATGCTCATAATCACAAGATTGTGTAATTTCGTATCATTTTCATTTCTTTGTCAATCAAATATTTATCCAAAAGGATCAAAATAAGACTTCGCAATCTTGTACTTAGATGAGAGAGAGAAATTCATCTACAAACTAAACCTTATTCCCAATAAATTTGACGCCAGCTATGTAAATCCTTGTTTGGCATTCCACTTTGCTCATCTCTAGTTTTACCAGAAAGCTTAAAACAATTAGATGCTCATCAACCACAACTAGCCATGTTAATTTTGGAACATGGAACCATTTGTTGAGAGGAGGTACCTATGATACCTCTTATTCGAGTTCAATGACATGATCAGATTAGGAACTAAATTCACTTTCAATGTAACATTGCACTTTATCCAAAGTAAGCAAAAATAAATAAATAAATGCCCCACCAAGAATCGAACTCGGGCTATTGAATCGAACTCACACTATTGGATTCAAAGTTCAAGTCATAACCACTAGGCGATGGAACCATTTTTCAAGATGCCTTTTGGTAATTAATGTTCTCAATAAATTTGTTGTTTATTAATCGGCTAGCTTCTTTGTCAAACCAGCATATTTTATCCAAAAGGAGCAAAAATAAGACTTTCCATTCTTTTACATCTCATGGGAAGTCTAAAAATACTACAACACAACGAAAACTAAGCTTTATTCTCAATAAAGTTGGGATTGACTATATGAATCCTACTTTGCATTCCATTCAGTTCATTGATAGATCTAGTTGAAGATTTGAGATAATATAGATATTTAGCAACTGCAGTGGCAGTAAATTTTGGTCTAATGGTCTCTCCTCTAACTTTCTGTACTGAATTGATTTTGGATATGTGTCATGGGATATACAAATATATTGAGAAACAAAATTCATTGATTCCACAAAATCAATTTCCACTAGTATAGATGCTAACTGAGTGAACTGACCTAATTTGTTCAGGCTCCTAATATGTTCATTAAACCAATTTAAGTAATTCCAGAACTAAAGAAAGAAAAACCTTACCTTCCATCTTTGTCATTCTTCAACTCATATATATAGTTGTAGACATACGAAGTTATTGTGGATAAAAGATTCAAAATAAATTATTTAATTACCTTTACAAGTTCTGTCTCCCTTCTCACAGAGGATGTCCGCCAACCAACCATATCTGGAATGTGTTAAGAATTTCAAAAATCAATGGGATAATAAGAACAATTTATTAGTAATTAAACAGACGAGTTTCCGATTTTAATCAGCGACCGATACAGAATACATAGTACTAATTACATAACTTGTTTCAACGATAATTCAATAAGATTATGCATAGGGATACGGTCATAAGAGACATTTGCGTAAAGAATCCGACATCTGAAAGTGCCGAGTGCAGTTCTGCAAGACAGAAGTACTATAATAAGTTTATTATCGCCATACAAAAAAAAAAAAAGAAAAAAAACATTAGAAGGCCAATTCTACTCACATAAAATTTCCACCTTCACAATCTGTCGTCATTCGTAATAAGAGAGGCGGTTTGTTGGGTTTGCCATCGGTAAGGAAGAGCTGACTGCCAGTTCGTCCAGTAATAAAGGGGGCAATCGGCGCAGCAATCTTTTCTAAGATAGGCACACCAAGAAGAAATGGAAGCTGAATCATACAAAAGAATTAGCTGTCCTGAGATCAAGTTCCAAACCACTAATATTAATGATTAAGTTTTAATAAAAGCTTAAGCATCCATGTAAAATCACGTGACTTTTGCTAAAAATGAACTTGAAGGCAAACTGGATAAGATGCTATGTCACTTGACCAGAATGATTAAAAAAAAATTCATCACCTTGAAGAACAACCAGGAGAGAGCAAGCAAGAAGAGAAAAACTTGTAGAGGAACACATAGCAAGGGAATTGGATCAAATCTAAATGAAATTCGACAATTTTAATCTGTTAGAGAAAACTTCAAGTTTGACTAATTGCTAAGTTGCATGGACATGGACACGCGACACCTATACTATACTATATAGACATGCGGATACATGATTTTTAGAAAAAGTAGATTCAAACACAATGATTTAATTCTTCAAAATTTAAAATTCATATATTATATCTTTATTTTTATAATTTTGTATATAGGGCACGGCACATGGAACATCGGACTCTTTCCCAAAAGGTGTCTTCAAAGTTCCCTTAGGGGTGTATTTATTTATAAATATGTATAAAAATAGGACAAGAGCATGTGACATGTTGGATACATGTTCTTTAATGTCCAAGGATTGTCTGGGTCCGACTCGACTTGTCATGTTTCAAACATGGACACGCCATCCTAATAGGAGTATCTGTGCATCATGGACTAATTGTATCTCCATTTCTTCGGGAGAAACTCCTATTTTCCTTTTTCTTTATAATGAATATGTCCAAACAGATGCATGCAAAAGTAAAACGAAAAGGGTGCAAAAACCATTCATTCAACTCTGCGACATTTACATATATGAATACGAGTTAATATTGCCGTCGATTAACAAAAAAGTGACTTTGACAAATACCTGCTTCTTTCCTCTCACTCCAAGATGAGGTGTTGCCAAGGTAATAAAATTAATTGGTTCCAACCCAGCAATCAAACCATGTTTTGGAGAGAACAACAATTTTAAGTTTGTATCAGTCGAGCTAGTTATATCATCGGAGTTATAAGAGATGTTGGGCACATACAAAACAGCAACTGCATATCTTGCAAATAATCCACCAAGAGAGTGAGCCAAGAAAGATATCCTTTTAAGGCTTTCTGTTCTTTTCACGACCTGCACGACCTGTTTATAGCAAAACTTGTTTAAAACGAAAATTATAAAAAGTTTTACAAAAGCCTCCTCGTAGAACCATGAATATAGAAAAAGGTAAAGTATTGACAGAAGGATCAGATTGTATGGACTACAATATAAAGATTTGTGAGCCAGATGGCTCCTTGAACAAACCAGAATCCATATTTTACAAGCCAAATCATGCCATCATAAAATAACAAATGAGCAAACAAAGCCATCTAAAACTCACTTCATCCGCCAGTCGTTTACCAGCTCCTTCAATTCCAGTAAAGGTTTTAGTGTACATATTAGATGAGCTTGCTGCACACAATAGGCAAGTTAGTGAGTTACTATTAGACCTGAATGGACTTTGAGAACTTAATGGCCACCAAAGCTGTGCATTTGAATTTTAACTTTAATCTAGAAATATGGTAAGTTCAATATACCTATACAGGATATTAAGAAAGAAATGTACAAGGCAGTATATCAAAATCTTATGTCTACATATATTATGTTTCATGAAATTCAATACAGATGTCATTTTCCGCCATCTTCTTTTTGCAAGACAAGTAGATATATGTTTTCAAAGACAGTCACTTGATTGCTAGCCAAGCCTACACCTGCAACCTTCATAAAAAATATGCACCTAAACAATCACCATATTGCCTCGCAACAGGGGCAGAGCCAGGGTTCAAATAAAGGGGGTTAGCATAAATTTCTTTTAAAGTGAAGTCGAGAATATGGAAAATAAGTTATTTATTTAAAAGTAAAAACAAAATCCTATTCAGGAGACATAGTGAGTACAATCAGGTTTTAATGAGAACAAGATTGCTGGGTTTAACTACAATCAAATTAAATTGACCAGTATTGATTTAATTAAAGTGGTTCTAAAGAAATGATAAGACCGCTATATGATTATTAAAGATTATTCATGCTTATAGCTTAAACATTATAGCACATTAAGTACATATAGTTCTCTTCCTATCTCTCCCATTTGAAAGTGCTGAAGATAGTATTTAAATGGTGTACATTTGGCCTTGTCTAAATCTTAAACTTTTAGATGAAATGGCTCCACATGATATAAGCACGTAAAGGTCTAGGTTCAAGTCTCGCCTCCATCCATTTAAATAAAATTGTTCACTTATTAGGCTTTGATGGAAGAAACCTATACGTAAGGGGATGTGTTGAAGATAATTTTTAAACACCTTATCTAACAGTTTAAACTTTTAGATCAAGTGGTTCAACAGGAAAGTTCACATGGATAAAAAATTTTATGCAATCAATAAAAGGAATTTCACGACATATTCTCCTTTTTTTCCTTCTCTAATCAAATTCCCAGTTCTTATCCCCTAGTTTCCATCACAGCACAACTTCACCCAAACTCGCCTAACTACAAAGGTGAAGGAGTACAATCCAATCGTAGAAAATTTATCGTAAACGATACAATCAAGTTTTTTTTGGCAAATTTTAACTTTATGTTGTTTCTAGGATTGGGGAGCAATGGGCTGCCCCCCTTAAATACGCCCCTGCCTCACAATATGCATACCCTTTCTCAAACATTGATACCTCATTTAATACTACTCTATCATTGTCCTTCATAACCATATAACTCCAAAATAGTCCACATCCCAGTAAGTGTCCTATATGATATATGATAGGGGACTGAAATAGGGATAGACAATGATATGAGAAGCATGCCTCTCCCCCAAGCAAACATCACAAGAACACAAGTAGCAACATGTTACAAATACGGCAGATTTTTTTTCTTTTTTTGCTACAGAATAAAGTCTCAGCATTCTTGAAGTGCTCAAATGGAAAAGCAGAAACACATAAATTACCCTATGGCCTCAGCATGATGTCCTATATTGGAGGCATTCATAAGTAAAATAAAGGAGGAGACTAATAAATCCAAATTAAAATAGAGCATATGGATCTATTGTATACTGTTCCTCATTTATAATTAGTAGAAGGTAAGGCTATCACAGAATCTACTTGTATTCTGCACTCAACCAGATTTAAGTCCATAAAATTCATCCTTTGGGACAATTCCCTCAGCTGTGAGGCCTCCTCATGAACCTATTCTCTTTCTATTTTCTCACATTAGTTCCAGATAGAGTTGGTGCTGTTTGCCAACTTTATATCCATTCTATCTAACCCAAATCATTTTTAATCCTTGACAAAATAAAGAATAAGCAATAAAAATTTCTCATCACTTCGACACAACACCATATTATGTAAAGCAGAAATATAATAATGAATATTGTTTTAATTTAGTGAATTGAAAATTTTCCAAACTTGAACGGACAACATACCATAGATTAAAAACTTTTTCCCTAATCGCCTCTTTAATTCCGCTTCGAAATATGTCCAGTCACTTGGGCTGCAATACTTGGATAGCTTTAGTCGAAGTCAATGATTAAAATATACACAATCCCACAATGATTGAAAAAAATAAATACACAAATTTTCGTTGTAAAGATTTTTAGCATATCTATTGATGAATATAGTAGTGCACACTTGGCTAAGCTTAAAAAATTCACTTATAAGTAGTTTATTTAATTAAAAAAGTAAGTTTCAAATAAATTTTGTTGTCAAAGTTGGAAAGAAGTAGGCCCTTTTCTTTTTGTGAAAGAAACCCCTGCAAAATAAGCAACTTTTTTCATTTAAGAAAGAAAAGAATAGCAATGCCAAACATGTTTAGAAACTGACAATATGTTGTGAAGAAATAGGAAACAGATGCTAGCCTCATTTAAAGCTCATTCTTGACGCTATACAACATTCATTAAATAACACTCAGTGAAATGCATCCCATCAACCAATATCATTGTAGAATATTTTTGTCATTTTGATTAGTATAACTGTTTAAAACATGCTGTTGTTTGTTAATAAGTACTAACTTCTTGAACGAAATTTAAACCACCTCAAGAAGAAAATGATAACAAAAGACAAAAGAAAACTCATGTGAAGACCCTAATATAAAACACGGACATGCATGTGTTGTCTCATGTCACATTTTCTATTTTCTACTTTTCTCTGTGCTTTCTACTATACCTTTCTCATTCAACACCACCACTATTGTTCACACTAAATTGGAAGCTCTATCCTTTATACATTTTCCAGATGGTGTCAAGCAGACTCTTCTGTCATGGACACGATAAAGATTCTTATTTGCTTCTTCATATACAAGAGTATGCATACCTTGCCAAGATGCCATGAACAAGAACAAGAAGATGATCAGGTTCATTGTCCACTTTAACAATGTTCCTTGGTGAAGCAAGATTTCCTTGTGTTGTACTCATGGCTAGAGCTTTGACGTTTTGAGGCTTCCAGATATTGTTTCTACCTGAAAGGTTCGTGTAAGAGTACGGAATAAAAGAAGTTCAAATGTGCTTATGAATACTAGGAATACACACCCTGATGCAACTACATTAGATTCAGAACTTTTTGAGTATACATCATACATTCATTTAGGCAACCAAATTATAATTCTAGTCAATGAATGCACTCCATTTTAGGCCTAAGAAGGACTGGAGGACTCTTGTGCAACAGGTCGTGATATACAAGTAGGACACATTATGTGCTAATTGAACAAGAGAAATTAGAAAATATTGGAGGAGGCACTTGTGTCACTGCATAAAAAGGAGACTACCTTAATGGAACATACGAGTCAGAAATACAAATCAAGCCTTGTTCACTAATATAGAAGCTCTTGGCTGCTGGAACTAGTTTACTCATTTCCTTACAGTATATTTTTATTTAATATACTGTCCCAAATTTTAAGTCTCCAGTTAGAAATCATTTTAAAACAAGGATGAAATCCTAATATCATGGACTAGAACTACGTCCGAAACCAACTTTCATATAGAAGGCTTAAAGGTCACAGACACTAGAGCAGGATATTTCATTAGAAGAATATAACTGTTCCTTTGAGGTGTAATGTGCTCTCCTATGCTTGGTTCTCAAGGGAACATATCCCAAATAATTGTCTTGTTCTTTAGCTAATGCATATACTTTCTTATTCATACACATCCTGAAACTGCATGGACAAAACTCACTATTCACAATCACTTCCAAGATCATGTTTATTGATAAGCTTTTTGAAATGCCAAAAATTATTTAGATGCTTGCCACATTATGGATGCTGATTTCCTGATCACCTTAGCTACGAAGGACCATACACTGATACATATCTATAATAGTTTACCGCTGTCCAACAATCAACTTTCTTTTTGCTTACATTTCATATGGGAATGGACAAGTGCCATGAGCAGTTAAACTAAAGAAACTAAAAGGCCTAAAAAAGATTCTACTTTGTGATATTTTGTCACAGATTTTTTTTAAATAACTGTATAATAACAATTAGGTAGACTTTGCAGCGATTTCAATCAATAGACCAAAGTCTAATATTGAAACACTTGTATTTGGAGAAGAAAGAGGCCATGATCATTGGATTGCAGTTGTCAATTTGACAATGATGGAGAGGCTGGCAAATAAATTTCACTATTCTCTTGTTTTTTTCCCTCAATTAAGAGCTAATAACAAATGCCTAACTGGATAAAAGCTTTACAAAGTGAGTATGTTACACGAATCCAAGATTCGAACTGGCAGTCTTGAAATTGTTTTTCAACGTGGATTCGAACTGGCAGTCTTGAAATTGTTTTTCAACGTAATACAATAAATACTTTCAACGTATTTCTAACGCATAAACAGGTAAGAATAAAAAAAAAAAAAACTGAAATATTTTAAAGACAATAATCGAAAAGCCGAATTCTCCACTAAAGAGTGTCGTTCTGATGATTTTCTTTAACAGAAACCAAATTACCAGAGAAAGAACAAAAGTGTACCAGAAAAACTAATAACACCCCAGTTCTGCCGTCGGCACTGATTAAATGACGCCGAATTAGAGCACAAACACGAACCAGAAGAAGAAGACGATGGTGAATTATTATTCAAATTCTTTTTCCTTCGGCTGATAAATCGAGGCATATAATTAAGCAAAGGCGAGGAAGACGCCATTTATACAAGGGCATATAGTACGTGATAATTACGAGGCAGATTCTAGAGAGAGAGCCTATCTTTTCGGCGAATTGTTTGAAATTGTTACGTCAGTATCTTCCCCCATTCTTAAGTTTATCCCCTGCAGAAAATACAGTATGCCCATACTTCCGCCATTGGAGGAAGCATTATTTATTTTTGGACGCATATGTGAATGCTGATTAGCAAGGAAATCAGAGTTTAATGTTTGATTAGCCACTGAACTTTGCATGTCACGGCTTATTTAGGAACTTTTAAAATTGTCTCGTTGGTCACTAAACTTCAATCCGTACACCTCCATCACTCGCCCATTTAAAATCGTTAACAAACACATAGTCGCACCAATGTGGATGACGGGAAGTTGAGTTGGCTGATTAAATACTTCAAAACAATATCTCCCTCGCCAACTCATCACCAAATAAAAAAGGCGCATCCTGAACATACGACTTTGAAAGCAACATAGCCAAACTTATTCTATGGCCAAGGGCGGACACAGACTTTAAAGTTAGGGGGTACAATCGAACTTGCAAAGTTGGAAAAAAATTTACAATCGAAAATTTACGTCCAAAAAAATCATACCTCATGTAATTTCACATTCGAAAATTTACATGGGATATGATTTTTTCAGTTGTAAAATTTCGAAAATTTTTGATGTCTGATTCCATAAAATGATGAAAATTATATTGATAAATTTGTATTGCAAAAAATAATAAATGTTAATGAAATAATTGAATTATTTTTAAAAATGCGAGTTTGACGTCTTTCTTTAAAATTCACGTTTAACGTATATTTAACTATTTTCGATATNTTTCGATATCTGTTTGGACTATTCTATACACTAATAATGTAGTTCTTGAAATAAGTTTTGAGATGACATAAACAATTTGTAGATTCGATTAGCGTACGATCGTAGGAGAATTTTTAAAATTAGCATGTTATCGAAATTCAAATTTATTGTGATTGTGCCCCAGTTTGGTAGAGATTAAAATCAAATTTTTAGTAAATCTTGATAAAAGTTAAATAGTTATGGATTCCATAAAATATGTTATTAAAATTAATTGTTAAATTTGATTAAGATTAAAATTTAGATTTCAATCATTACAAAACATGATTTTAGAAATAAAACAAAAAATCTCAAAAGTTAGGGAGCACATGCCCCCGGGACCCCCCCAGGTCTGCCAGTGCCTATGACTGTCAATAGATTGTATTTTGATCCGAATCCGATAAAATTAATAAGAGATAGATTTTTGATCTCAGTCTGATAATCCGATGAAGATTCGAATCCGATAATCTGTCAACTAAATGAAACAAATATGGATATACGTCAATTCGATCCGATTTGTTATAAATAATTGAGTTGGCAAAATATTTTTATGATATGTTATTTGTCACTAAAATAAATAAATGAGAAAATATATAAACTTAGAATAAAAAAGTCATCAAATTCAATGCATAAAATAATAATAATAAGAAAATCAATCCGCGTGTACACAGTGTTCTAAAAAATGTAATGAGTTGTGAGGCGTAAAGGTCTGGTTAGACGAGTTTAGACGAAGCCTAGGCGTAAAAATACATAAAAATGTATTTTCTTATTTTAATATTATTTTAAATTTTTGATCAATCTAATAATGATTTAATGGTACATACAAATGATAGTACCAAATGCAGATTTAATGGATTAGCAAGATAAATATATTCGATAAACAAGATATAATATGATAGTACTAAATGAAATATTTGGAAAGTTTTAAGTTTTTATTAATTAACAAAAGATAGGAAAAACGATCAATTTAATAAATTATAGATACTTATTTATATAATAATAAAATACACTACAATCAAATCAAATGTACAAGACAGTAGACACTATAGCAAAACTAAAGAAACAATGTACTACAACCAAATCAAACGAATTCTTATTCCACGTCGAAAGTTTATAACAGATGCCCTCTATAAATAAGTGAGTCAATAAATGGGTAAGCAACTTTTTGTGTTTTTCAATCCAATTGGTTAAAAGTTGAAAAATTTATAATTATTAAACCCGTTTAAGAATTGGAAAAATTGAAAAAAAAAAATTAATTCCAACATCGATTTTTTCCCTTAATTTCGAGTTGAATATCTGATAGCACAGCAAATCGAATATGGATTTAACAATCAAATATCCGTTGGATTATTGGATTAGACCGAATATTATTCTTATCGGATCGATTGGATATATGCCGATTCGGTCCATCTACAGCCCTACCTTATCCTATTGAAATGAAATTTCCCCTAAATCAAATCCCTAAGGCAAGAATCCTTTTTTCTCAAATCCACCTCAACAACCCACATCAAGGAACAAGACATGCAAATGATCAAACTTTATACCAAAATTTGTTCAAGTCATCAGTTCGAGTCTTTTAAGGCAATTGAGGTCAGTACTCGACCGTAAAATTCAGAACCCAGTAGAATTAGTCGAGGTGCACGCAAG
>CAIGRF010066002.1:9237-22410 GCA_903798235.1 Fraxinus ornus
GTCTTTTACAAATACACCTTTATCATTTAGCAGTTTAAGTCCTTTAATACTTATGTGAGCTAATCTACTGTGCCACTTGTGTGTGTCATTCGTGTTGGTCAAACTTATAGAGGAAGATGAAATTTTAATAATTTCAGCAGTAGTCACAAAAATACCGTTTCTTTTAGTACATTTACATGTAACAAGAGCACTCTTAATCATTTTTAGCATGTTGTTTCCAATTTTACTAGTAAAACCATCGATTTCTAATGCTCCTACGGAAATAAGATTCCTAACTATTTAAGGAATATATCTGACTCCATGTAATTTAAGCACATAACTAGTGTCAAATTTTAACGTGATATCACCAATTCTAGCAATTTTAAATGCATGATTATTGCACAAAATAGCATGGCCACTTTCAGACTATTGCAAATTTTCAAACCAAACTTTATGTGATGAAACATAGAATAATGCACTAGAATCAAGTATCCATTCATGCAAATATGATTTCATAATCGGATTTACTTCAATAGGTTTAGAGTTCAATAACACATATACTTCACAACATTCATCAGAAGAAGTAATAACATTTGCTTCATCGTAAATCTTTTCTTTTTGTTTGTTTTTCTCAACATAACAGTCTTTAATGAAATGTCTAGTTTTACCACACATAACATTTTCTACCTTTAAATTTACTTTTGGACCCAGATTGACCTCTACTTTTCTTTTTACTACCAGATGCGTATCTGCTTTGGTTATCATGAGTCATAGATTGAGACCTACCTCTCACCATATGAACCTCACCACTTTTTCTCTCGGCTTGCATTTCCATATCTTTATTTCTTAACAAGTCTATGACAATTTCAAATGCTAAAGTATCTCTCTCGTATTTAATAGGATTTTCAACTTCTCTATAAGTGTCAGAGATATCATTTAACAAAATGATGGCCTTATATTCTCGAAATACTTTCTCACTACAGTTGCACGAGTTTATTGAAAACATTCAAATTGTCATCCAGATCTTTTGAAGAATCAATTTTAAAGATAAAAAAAGCTTTCAAGTAGAAAAAATTTGTTTGGAGTGGATTTAGATACATAAAGCTCATCCAATTTTTCTCAAAGTTCTTGAGCTGATTTTAATTTACCAACTTTTCTTAATAATGCATCATACAAATGTAAAATGATAGAGGTATATGCCCATTCATCTAAATCCTCTTTTTTGTCAGTTGTCAAGTTTGTAGGAAAAGTGTCATCAATAGCTTTAGAGACTTTTTTGTTAAACAAGAATACCTTTTATTTTTTGTTGCCAAATTGAAAAATCTATTTTACCAGTAAAGACACCCAACTCAAAGTGATGTGTCGACATCTCACCAAAAAATGTACAGAACACAAATTCAGGCATGTAAAAGTCACAGGTCACACAAATTATACAGAGTAACAAGATTCTAATGGTTTCACTATAATACACTATTCTAAAACCCTAGGATTTCATAAGAATCACGTTCCTAGATCAAGGGAAGAAACTAGAATAGGAGTCTGGGTACAAGTTTAAAATAGTATTAAATAACGCAACAACGTTCAACAATTAAATTTAAAGACAACAAATAAATATTTCAATTAGAAATTAAATAGAGAATGGCTAGCAATCCTAGGTTCTACCAACAAGCAATGGTTACCAAGCAATGACAACCCTCAATCCTAATGATCACCCCCACATGATGACTGCTAGTGCGATAATGTATAGGTTTCGGCCAATTTATTAGAGCGGACCAGTTCTATAGTTCGTAAAATAGGAGATATACGAATTTACTACTTTAGGTCCGTGATTTTGGCCTGAAGTAATTCAATAAATATATATGGCATATGCGACCGTCGACCAACCAATGGCAAAATCGTCTAACTTTCGCTGTAGTACCTGAAACGAAAAACTAACGACACAAGAATGTTAGAAATGTCCAAATGAAGATTTTGTCTGAAGAGATCGTTGCTAGAAACCTCCCCAGGCACCACCGTCAGATTCTCCAAGCGTCACCGCCGTCCACCACGTGCCATCAGGATACTTTTTCCTTCGTCGAAGAGTCCGAATCTGGCCTCAGCTTCTGCAGGTCAGTCATTTGTCCAAAAAATGGATTTGCAAGTCCGATTTTTCCAAAACTTTACTGTTCTTCTTCCAATTTTTCTGCTTTAGCTTCGTTTTTCTTCATATTTTGATTCCCCACCAAGCTCTGATACCAAATTGTTGATCTTAATTCATCCTACAATTGAACAACACAAAGAAATTAGTAAAGAATTAAGTAAAATAATTCAAAAGGAAATCAAGCTTGAGGAAGAAGAAAAAATCAAAAATTAATATTTTCCCCTTTTCATTTAGACTCAAAAAATCATCAATTCAACACCACAAAGGCAATACCAAATTGGAGAACTTGGAAGTAGAGAAAATTGCACACTACGGTAGGAAGAAGAGGCGGAGAAATTGGCAAGAAGGGATCGTGAGCGAAGATCTTCTTCTTGGGGCGGTGGACCTCAAGATGGTGATCATACTGCTTATCTACATTGGAAGGACTCTTTTGATTGGCGCTTGGATTCTTTCAAATCATTGATGTTTGAAGACAAAATATAAAGAAAACACCATTAAAGATCAAAGAAATTCTTATAACTAAATCAGCTACAGACCTGTAAACTTTGAATCTCTATATATATTATCTCTGTTGTGAAGGAGGAGAAACGAAGGTAAGAAAGACTGAAATTTGGTTTGCTTTGCTTTCGTTTTTTACTAGAGAAGAAAGAGAAATAGAGGTGATAGTTGCAAGAAAGCAAAACAATAAAGTCGATTGGAGTTGGAAGATATTTAGTGAATAGTAATTAAATTAGTTCGTGAATGGTGGCGAGCCAGTTTCAATGTGATATGAAGGGTGCACAAATGAACAGTGATTAGTCGTCCTCTCTTTTAATATAGTAGTGATTTATTTTGTTCATAGCATAATTATTTGATATTTATTTTTCTTACTTTTGTAGAAAAGATCCAATTTCAAATAAATTTCAAATAACTGTCATCCTTAGCTCTCGAATGTGTACCACGAAGATCCAATGCCAAATGAATTGAAAATAATGAATGTGTACCACAATTCACTCCACGTCAACTAGGCAGCTAGTCAAATCTGAACCACACATCTTTTGTAACAATTCATTCATAAATCAAAATGGTAAGTAGGCCCATGACGACTCTATGGAAAACGTGTTTTCTAGAGGCACGCCTTTATTCTTTGTCCTGTTCCAAGTCGTGTCAGACATTCAAAAAGGAGTAGTGAATGTCGCTATTCACTTCTTTCTACTAAACTTCACGTCTTCTAGAGGATAGTTTGAGAAATGTATGAATGAATTCCTTGAAATTGTATTTGGGGGCAATGAAAGTTTACCTACAAAAGGTTACTTAAAAACTTTAGGCAAGTTTTTCAACAAAGCATTAAAACGACTAAAGTGTCTACACGACATATATTGACACGATCAAGAATATTCTGCCGATTGTCGGTGTGTGTGTCAATCTTAATAAATCTTACGGTAAACAGTACATAGAATCGTGATTAATGGGATTAATACTTTAAAGTGTAGCTTGTGTTAAATTTGGTAGGGGATGTTCTCTTTGTGTTTCAATTTTGTGTTTTGAGTTTTGAATTCATTTTGGATTTTGTATTTTGAGTGTCCATTTTGAGATTGTTAAAAATGTGTTCTTTTTTTGGTATTTTAAAAAATTGTTTTGAAAACACCCAAAAAGACAAATTTTAAATTTTCTTTGTAAATTTTTAACTTATTTTCAAAAACTCGTCTTCAAAAATAGGAAAGAGAACGCGTTTTCACTATTTTAGAAAATCGAAAACAGAAAACGGCTTGAAAATGGTAAAGAGAACATGCCCTTATCTTCCCTTTTAACTTTGAAGGTCAATTGATCACATCTCTCAATGTTAAACTTCGTCTATTTCTATATATAGGGTCGTGGTCTCGCTCTCAAGTCGTGTTATTATAAAAAAATGTATGTTAGTACGGATTGAATGGCACTTAATTATGGTCTTATTCACTATAGATTTTAATGTTGTCTAATGTGCAAATTTAGTTTTACACAACTCTAACACTAACGTGTAATAGTTTTGAATTATAAATTCTTGATCAATGAAAGGACTATACCACCAATTTGCCTTTCTCGAAATGTACACGAAGAAAGAAATAAAGATCATTTAATTCGCAACCTAACAACACAATTATTTATTTTTTAAAGAATAATCAAACTCCATACATAAAAGCATATAGGCTTTTGAACAAATCGTCTCTTATTGATCAATAATTGATTGTATGTAGAAGAAGTCACTTCCATTGATCATAGCTACATCTTAATAATTGATAAAAATAAATTTTTAAAATACTTGGTACTTAGTTGATACAGATCAAATGTGTTAAGACTCCATTTTATTTTCTTTTGAATATTTTCTTGCTGAACCCAAATATTCTTTTATTAAATATCTTGATTTTCTCTCTATCTTCAATTAAAATTAAAAGTAAGAGCTGGAGCGGGGACTATGTTCCCCCTCCATGCCTAATCGCAGTCCCTGTTGTACTGAGAATGAGGCATCGAGGGTCAGATAGGGCGCATCTCTAGATCAAAGTCAAAGTTCAAACCAGTGGAACAGAATGGCCCGGCACTATACTCTTGTGGCCTGAAAGTAAGTTTAATTTTCTGTGGGCCATTTGTATGATCATCAAATACGGACCTCAAGCTATTTTCTCGAAGAACCCATTTAACTATTGAAGTGGCTTATTAAAAGGTAGAAATTTGTTAAAGGGAAAGGTTGGGCTTTCCCTATAAAATAGACTATGGGTCCTTTATTGACATTTCATTTTGAAAGTGCTAAACCCTTTTATTCCTTTAGGATAGACGATAAATTTTATATAAATTATTGAAGAAAAATGTTTGTTGTACATCATCATTTACGTAATGCTTTACAGATTGATGAAGTGTCAAAAAGAAAGTGGAAGAATTTTTTAATTTATTATTTATTTGATAAGGTTTTGACTCAATCAAATCTCGTTACATCACCTGTTGATAAAAAATCTGTAAGTTGTGATGTACATGCAACACAACTCATCATCGTAAAACCACAGGTTTGCAAGGCTGGTAGTTGTCACTTTCTATATACCTTTGATTAGCCAGCCTAAAGATGGAAAAAACTTGGGGTGGATACAGGTCAGTCTCAACTAGAAAACCAATCCAAATATAGCAAAAATCGAACCGGATCAGTTTACAACGGTTAAATTTGTTGATTTCAAGTGTAAAACACCCTTGAAAATTGAGGTGACAATGGGGCAGGAAATTTCGGATTAATCAGGGGCTGGGATCTTGATCCTAGCCCTAGACGCATCCCGTTTAACTTATGTACTTATTTATTTTTGAGAGAGAGACCCAAATAGGTGGCTAAAAAGTTTTCTGGTTTAACTTATGTACTTATTTATTTTTTAGAGAGAGACCCAAATAGGTGGCTAAAAAGTTTTCTGCTTTCGCTCATGAGAAATGTTAAGTGCATTCTATTTATAATATTCAATGTACAGAATCTGATTTTCCTTGCAATTTTAATTCCCAAATGATTTACTGAATGTATTATTTCAGATTACAAATGGGGAATCACAGATTATAAATGTCTGAAGGTCTTAGTTTTTTATTAAACTTGCTCTACTTACATGGCTTTGAAAAACTAACAAATAAATCAAATAAAATAAATGAGACTTAATCGAGGATTGGGGCCTTCCCTATCCCCGGGATAGGACGGGGAGGAAGGGGAATGGGGTTACCATCTCGTTTGCCATTCCTATTGAAAATCAAATTTCTTTTAAAATCGAAAAAAAAAAAAATCCAGATTTTCAAGTTGGGTCCAAGCCAACTTGAAAATCAACGTCATTTCCATCAAAATCAATCAAAATTGACTCAATTAGGCCTGTATGGTTTACGGTTTCGTGGGTAATATTTCCTGGCCTAGAACAAATGTTTGCAAACCTCGATATTATTTTCACAGAAAAACAGTGAAGATTTGTATAGGTGGAAATTACACAAAACAAGAGTTCTCAAGATTTAATTTCAAATTTCAAATATAAGGTTTCACTTTTCAAAAATGAGATATTTTATTTTTAAATATTAAATGTTAATTATACAATTTTCATTACAAAACCCTAATCAATTTTCCTCATCTTCTCACTCTCCTCTCTCTGTCTTCTCTCTCTTCTCTCTGTCTTCTCATCGATGATGCCGTCATGCGCAGCGCTAAATCAACGTTGTCATGCGGATGCAAACCTTAGAATTTTCATCCTCCTTCTCTCGTCTCACCGTCTTCTCTCTTCTCACTTTCTCAGATTGTCGCTGTCGCGCGGACTGGCGTGACCGGAGCTGCTGCTGGAGTGATCAATGTGCAATGAGTATCGCCGCTGAAAGTGGTGTGACGGTGCCTCCCAACGGCAGCAGCACCGCTGTACACGATCGTCGCGCGACTCCGCGATGTTCACTTACAGTGGTGCGCAGTGGTGGTATGTGGATCTGTGTTGTGACGGTGACGACGATGATGGTAGGGTTGGGAATTTTTTTTGGGTTGTAGGATCGAGGGTGGTGGAGGTTCTATGGTGGTACAGTGGTTGTTGGTGGGTCGTGGTAATAGTGGTGGTTCAGACGATTGGATTTCAGTTGCCATGCTGGTGGTGACAGTGGTGAGGCGGTAGTCACAAGTGTTGGTGGTGATCACAGATTATTTGGTTGTTTGTGACCATTAAATTGATTATTTTGTAACTGATAAACAACATTCAACTAATAAAAAGATAAATTGTGTCCAAAAAATAATATGTGACCTAAAAAATTATTAATTTGTGACTATCTAATTAGTTGTGGATTATAATATTTGTGATTTGTGATCGATAAATAAACTGTGACATATAAATTTTTTATTTGTGATCGATGAACAAATTGTGACCTATAAAAATTTTTAACTGTGACGTTAAAATAATTTGTGACATATAAAATTTATGATTTGTGACCAATAAATAATATGTTACTTATGAATTTGATAGATTTGTGATCGATGAATAAATTGTGACATAAAATTTTCGATTTGTGATCGATAAACAAATTATGACCTATAGAATTTTTAAATTATGACTGTAAAATAATTTTTGACATATGAAAATTGTGATTTGTGACCAATTAATTATTTGGAATTTGTGACCAAATTACATGGAATTGCGGTCTTAATATATTTAGAGCCCGTTTGGTACCGATTAAAATCCAATCAAAATTGAAAATATAGTCGTTATTGGGTTTCACTCGTCTAATAAAAGTCAACAATAACGGCTAGTTTTTCAATTTTAATCCGATTTTAATTTCTACCAAACGGGCTCTTAATTAATAAAATATATGTTTAATTAATTAATTTATAAATAAAATTTAAAAACTCTGAGATTTGAAATTTTAAACATTAATCTCTTAAATTTGAAATTGGTAAAAACTTAACTTCTTAGCTATGAAATATCCCCTTATCTCTATCCATTTACTTTTTCACTAAGCCCATTACCCAGTTTGGCCCACCAAAGCACCATCAAAATCACCTCCACCACAAATAAACAAAACTTAGGACCAGGTTCATAAACATTTCTCAAGAAAAAGATATTGCTTTAGATTGCACCAGTCATATCTCTTTATTTAATCATATCCAGTCTTATAATCGAATTAAACATCAAAAACATAATTTTATTGAGATGTATGCTAGATTGGATTACATGAGATATGGTTAAAGATGAATAAGAAATTCAAATTGTATTTGCTATAATGAATACAATATAATTTTATGTCGTAAATAATTCTATTGTAATACCGCGTATATAAGACGTACTAGCTAACTATTTGCAAGTGACATGACAACTTGTAGCATATATCAAAACACAATTATACATCTTTGGTCATGATTTTTATCAAGAGCTTTCAATCCCATCTTATCCATATTTTTTATTTGTCTATCAATTTCAAGGATAATGGACTATGCAATGATTCCACAAGAAAAATGGCTTATTGTTCTATAAATAAATTCTTAGTATGACACCTAGTGAGAGTTACCTTTCTTTATCATCTTCTTTTTGGTGTTTGACATTCAAATATCCACATTTATTATGTAATAAAATGAGTTGAGTAAGTCTTTATGTAAGAGGCATGTTTGGATTTCAATACTCAATTTCATGCTATTTCTTTTCGTGTAGGATATTCAATCAATTAAGTAGATCGAGTAAAACAATTGTTAACTATTTCTCTTATGGTCTCCCTTTTGGGAGGCCTACGCTCCATAGAAAATGGTCTCCCTTTTTGGGAGGCCTACGCTCCATAGAAAATGTTTGCGTGAGATTGTCAATTGATCTATAAACCCTACTTATTTATTTATATAAAAGACATAATCGTTGTTATTCTTAAAACGAATATTTTTAAAAGAATTCACGAAACAATTGAAAGGTTGGTTGTTTGAGGTTGCACAAAATTGGAATTCAAATTTCAAAACATAAATTAGTTGATGAACTTGTAAGTCATGTTAATTTGATATACAATACTCAAACATAATTGCATGTGTTGCCCGTCGGCTTTACCAACTTGACAAAAACAATATGCCAAACACATGGATCACTTGATTTTCGATACCTATCACTTTACCGTGCAAAAATAATGTACATAAATAGTCAAACCATTAACGAACATCTAGAAAGGCATTTCACGATAGGGACGAAAGCAACGTCCAAGAAGCATTTACTTAATGTGCACTAATCTTGTAAACTTGCTATACATCATGAATTCCCACTAGCAACCTAATTATTTCACAACAATAGTTAAAAATGTATAGTATCATTACAATTTCTCTTTATAATGTATGATACCAGAGGGCAAAGAGAAGTAACTAGACATAATTTTGTCTAAAGGCATGCCATGGATCATGGCCTACCAAAGTTATTTTTACAATCATTCTTCATTCTTGCAAATTATAAGCTTGGGATAGAAAATTTTAATATTTCTTTATTAAAATTGATAATAATTAAATTTATTATTTATTAATAGGTAAAAGTTACTTTCAAAATTAATAACTTTTCTTGTTCAATCATAAAAATAACATAATTAAATATGTATTAAACAACTAGTTTCTTAAAATTACTTTTTTTACTTTTAATATAATTTTAAGAAATTTTTTGTTATAAATAAGTTTTAATATTTTTATTTATTTTTATTTTTTTAAAAAAATTATTTTATAAGTGACTCTTAGCTTAATAGCAAGATAAAAATTTATTTTTTCCAACTTTGATAAATAAAATTTATTTATTTTATAATTTACTTATTTGCTTACAACGTACTTTTAAGCTTAATCAAATATTATCATCAAAATACATAAAATCTTATTCTTATAATAAATAAGAAAAATAATATGTCTAAACATGATTACAAAAATTTACTACACGCAATTATGAATATAGAGATACCATTTTTTGAGCTGTTGGGCAATAGAAATGTGTAACCCCACTTTACCAACAACTTATGGAAAAAAAGTTAAACCTTACAGCAACTTATGGAAAAAAAGCTAAACCATTACAGCAACTTCTCTTTTCAGAACAGAAAGGTACCCGGCAATGTCAATGCCCTAGATCTCAGTGTCCCATTATCATACAAATTACTACCCCTTTTTCCACACTTTAATTCTAATATGTTGACGTCAATCTCGACCAAGACTTCGTGAAATTTTGACTTTTTTTCCTCCCTTTTTTTTTTTTTTTTGACGTAGGAACCCGCTGTCGCTACCCATAAGTGCGCACTGGATAAACTTTGTTCTATGTGCAGTACCTCGCAAATCACACAGGAGAAATAAACCACACTAGACAAACCCGGTGTGATGACCTCGACTGAGGAAGTGTTGGCAAGGGATTCGAACTCGTGACCTTCGGTCTCTGTGTTCACCTACTTTATATATATATATATATATATATATATTAGAGAGAAATATATGGAAACAAGCCATTGATGTTATGTTCGGAAGGTTTGGGTGGGGAACAAAGATCGTGAGTTCCTTTTTTTTATAATTTTGTTCAATTCAATGTACTAATTATTAAACATGTCTTGAAAGCTTAGTGTTACAAATCTTGCTTCAATATTTCAAGCTCGCGATGGATAAATCACAAAACGCTAACACTTTATAATGCTCGATAAGTTAAATAAACTTCAAATATTTTTCATCGACTCAACATTGATGCGACATATGTAACCTCAAAGTAGACGACCATAATTTAAAAAAAAATTATTTAAAAGTGAAAATAATAAAATTAACTATTCATAGTAGTGACACTCATTATAAATTAAGAGAGCGACAAATCAACAATAAAATCTTAAAATCTACCAAATTAAAAAAATCAATAAAAATAAGAATCTTAATTGGACCCTACTATTACAGAACACGTGGTAACATTTCTTATATAATTATATCACGTGACTTGTAGAAAATAAATAATAAGATGAGAGTGGAGACAAATTGAAGACGATAAAGTTTTAAGTGGAAATGAACCATTATACATACAAATCGATCCTGTCTTATGGTCCAGATTCTCAAGCCGTGTCTTATCTTTTTGTTATAAAAATAATTTTTTAGCTTTTTCTTTGTATCTTATTTTCAATCAATGTTTGAATAAGCTAAAAAAATAATAATTTAATTTTACGTTTTGAGTAAGTTTTAAACCAAACAACTTATTTGGTGCTTGTTGGCTTTCACGGACAACTTTCGTTTAGGAAGAGTTTTCTGGAGTTTCTAATTGCACGTCTTTCTTCTCGTATAATTGTGAGCGAGCCGATGACTCATTTTTCGAAGCTTTATTCAATTTGACGACGAAAACATAAATTCAATGCATTTTTATTTAATATTTAAGCCAAAACTTCAATTTTAAATGTAATACATGAAATGGTCAATTACACCTTTTTATGGTATATTTACCCACAAAATTACAAGTTTTGTAGGTCTACTAAAGTGCCAGCAACAAAACAGCAAAAAGTGCACTAACTCAAGTTTGTTCCATCTTTTTTTGCCTTGTCCCTTTTCTTTATTGCCTCCTTCAAAAACACGTTCATTTATATATTACAAACCAATACACGTTATCATGTAAGTAAACCCTCTTCTAGCCCTCGTTTGTTTCTCATTTTTCATCCATAAAAATAAAACAATTAAGCTAAATGTACAGAATTTTTGTACCAGATGTTCTACAGAAGACTCACATGAATGTGGGTTCCACTTGATTTAAATATTATTAAAAAAAAATAGGGCCCACATGTTTGTCTCTCCCCTGTATTTCTTAGTTTCTGTATGACAAGGATTTCTCAAAATAAAAAATATGACCGTTATCATCTCTAGTGTGGGGTCCAATTTTGAGCCACCTTTTTCATCCCTAAAAATGACAAATATGATCGTTATCCATCACATCAAACCATCAATTTTGAATTTCTATCTCTTGTGTGGGGCCTAATAACGGTTATATTTTTTATTCTCATTCTACAATAATGTGAATCAAACGGGCCCATATTTGAAGTTTAAATTTGTGCGGGAACTAAAGATTCAAAGGCTGTTATTATAAAGTATGTAATACATTGTCGGATATGATAAATTTCACGTTATTTGTTGAATTTTTGTCCCCTTACTCTTTTGCATTCAAGGGCCTTGAAAAATACAGTTGGAATTAAATATTTCAATCTATTGAAATAATTCCCATAGTCTAAGGAATTTGAATTGTCTAAGTCAATCAAAAGATGTTTTGGAAATATGCTGATATACAAATTCTTTTGTATGATTATCATTCTTATGCCATGTTTGATAGTATTGATTTTCCTACTTTTTACCTGTTTGATTGCAAAAATTTTGCATATAAATTTTTTTTTCACTTTCTCTCACATGTGCACATTTTCCATGAAATGGTTGAAATTGTTTTCCCACCTTTTAGGTGGGTTTTCATTTTTCAGCATTTTTCATTTTTTATTTTTTTTGCAATTGGGAAAAATTTTAGACCCAATGGTAAAAAAGATTTATCACTTTTATTGACAATTTCTATAAAAAATAAAGTCAAACGAATAGTATTCGGTATGGTAATTTTTTTTTCTTTTTGGCAAGTGAAACAAATTCTAAACCAAATGATAAAAGAAATTATCACTTTAATAGATAATTTTCATGAAAAACAAAGCCAAATGGACACCAAATTTTTAACATTTTCCAGGTGAAAAATTATATCAATCAAACATAATTAATTACAATTCCCAATAAAACAATTTCTAGGTAATTCATTTTCTTTCTACCCATTTTTCACATTTGCAATCAAACGGACCCTTAATGTCCCCCCGTCTATCTTATCCATCATTTTGTTCTACATCTCAAGTACTTTATCGATTGATCGAAGTCATATTTTATAATAAAATTGTTATCAATACCCTTAAAATGTACATTTGAGGAAGTATTGCAAATATAACTTAAAACGTAAAATATCATAATTTTACCTCTGCCTCCAATTTCCTTTTTGAGTCACTTTTCCTTCCACTTTTCACTTGACTTTTTCCCCCACCTTGCCTTTTCTCATATCAACCACAGCTAAAGGGGAGTAGCATATGACATGCCGTTTTCAAACTTAGGAATCCAACTCTAAAAAGGCAAAATTGCACCACTAGTCCTCAGTTTATCAACTGAATAGCAAGTTTCTAAATATTAAAATAACAAATTGGTTTTCGCCATTTCATCATAGTTTCACAACCAATCCTCAAAGACAAAAGATATTCAAATAAGCATTAAATATATCCAACATTATAAAGTTATATTTTGTTATCGTGACCTTCATATGTTCAACATTATACAGTTATGTTTTTCTATCTATATTGACAAGGGAGAAAATCCCTCTATTTCTGAAGTAGGAAAATGGGATGGGATCATGGGGGCAGGGATGTAGCCAGGATGTTAAGTTTGGGTGGGGGGGGTGAAAATACGGGGGGCTCCCCCCCCTGGGGCCCCGAAATGTTTTTTTAACTAAGAGTATTGAAAATGACGATTTTGAGTACCAAAATAGGAAAGTTAGATTAACTGACCAAAAAGACAATCAATGTGTCGATAAAAAGTAAATTGCATA
>CAIGRF010066006.1:22342-47412 GCA_903798235.1 Fraxinus ornus
CACTTTCTCATTTAGGTTCTTTCTCTAATATCTAAAAGCCATCTTCACCCCAGAGCGTATTAATTTGTTAACGAAAAAGAAAAGAAAGGGGCACAAAGAAGATAAAAATTGAGGAAAAATAAGATATCAATTTCTTCATATACTAAAGGTTATGTATTACAATGAATAAGCCCTCTATTTATTGAGCAACTAATCTAAAATTAATTGAACTTCTAATAAACTAAAACATTATCAAAATACTTGAACTAATCTAATAAAATATAAATATACATATATATTTGAATTAATCTAATAAAATCTAAATAGATATATTTTAAATCAAACTGTAATTCTAACACTTATCTTCATCTCAATCTTGATCTCAATCACATCTATTTTGTAGTCTGTCACCATACATTACCAGCTACTAAGAGTTTCAAAATCATGTAATTTGTAAAAACTAATTGTGGACAGCATACAAGAAAATAAATTAATGATTTCCAATATAGTGATTCCAAGAAGCACCTCATCCGCTCAACGGAAAACCAGATTAACGTACAGGCAAGTGGTACTAACAATATTGAACTAGGGAGTTTATTGAAGGGTTTGATACTTACCCCTATATCCCATTGCCATATCGTTCCTCCAGTTTGACACTTACCCCTATATCCCATAGTTGTATCATTCATGGAGGTAAGGTATAGTGCGGGGTCCTTTACTTGTAAAGTTTCGTTTCATATATTACAAGGGTAGGGAAATCCAAACCCCCCATGAAGGTTTGGATTTCATGGCCTAAAAACCACTGTCCAAACTGGACTGGCTTTTCTAAAAAATAAATAAATAAATAAAATAATAATAATAATTAAAACTGGCACCAACAATCCATGAGACATATTCTCACCTAATTTTGCAACACTATCCTAGCACTATACTTGCACAGATATTTAACCAACAAGCAGCCATGTAGTAATTCTACAAAAAAGCAGCTATATAGAGTTATAAAGGCAATTTGTTTTTCAGATAACTTGAAAATAAAGCTATATCATTAAAAACTTAAAACTTAAAATTAAAATCAACTTCATTAAGTTCATTACAGTACTTCTCTGAGATAAAGGATCATATAAAAGATCCACATTCTTCTTGTGGGAAGTTGTACCTTCTAATGGCACAAAAAATCAGCAGCAGAAGCCCTCTAACTTGTTTAGAAAATATGGAAAGAAACCCAAATGAAACAGTCTTACTTGCCCTGCAAGAAGCACAATCATTTAAAATTTTGCAAGAATTAGCATAAAATGTGATAGTCGTTATTCTTTTTCATGATTGTCATTTGTCTATAACATTTTTTAAAAAAATAAAAGAAATTAGTGATGTACCTTTTGCATATTTTCACACACTTTGTATCGGTCTATGGTTATTGTTTCCAAATTACCACCTGGGATAATTAGCTGAAATCAATCATGATTAGTAAAAAAAAATCATAAATGGAAAAATGAAATTCAAAATCACTAATAAGATATTAATTGTTCATACATCAATCTGTCTCTGAACATTCTTGTTCCTCTTCTTTGGCTTCTTGGAGGGCATTTTCCCAGTAATAGCAAGCAGATCCGCCGCAATTTCTTCAGGTTTAAGTTCAAGAGAGAAGCTGGGAAACTTATGAAAATTGGACATCTCTCCATCTTCTTTCTCCTTTTTTCCTAGACCACTCTTCCCCGCAGATTTTGGCTGCTTATCTTTAGACCCAGCAGCTGTAGATGATGATCCAGCAGTCAATTTTGCACTTGCAGTCTTCAAAGATTGATTAGAGTTTCTGTCCCTGAAGTTCCATTTATTGCCACCTGTATAATCTACTCCAATTTCTATTGACTTGTCATCTTTCATTGATAATTTGGCCTGATCTTTTTCCGGCAGTGACATTATTTTTCCCTCATCTTCTATCGCTAGTTGCTTTCTCTTCTCCTTGTCTTCTATGATTAATGGCAGTTCTCTGTTTCCATCCACCATCCCTGCCTCAGAACTAGTCCTACTCCTAAAAGAGAGCTTCAGCTCCTTCGCTTCTTTAGGGATGCTTTGACCTCCACCTGCACTACAAACACTGGAAACAATCACAGTTTCCTCAGTCTTCTGTGCTAATTTCTCAGAATCTGAAAGCAATTCCCCCACTTTTACAGACTCGTTCTCTGCTATTTTCTCCTCATAACTGGATAGGCCATTCTTCAATGAGTCAATGCAGGAGGCCTCCATTTCAGATACAAAGCCCCGCACGAATGGTGAAGATGACCGTGAAGAGGGGGAGACAGCATGCGGAGATGACTGGACCCTCAACACGGAATTAATAGATTGGGATGGCTGTGGTGCTGCAGCAATGGCTGGTGGTGATGGTTGCTGCTGTGGAGACTGCATATTCGCTTTGCGAATACGTGTGCTGTTCCGAGGGTGGCTGGCGGTTTGCCACTTGAGTTTTGGAAGCTCAAAGTTGTGAAGTTTCTTTGATCCAGATGATCCTTGTGATGACATAGTTGCTATTTCTTTTTGTTGATTAAACTAATAGAGAAACCCAAAAAAAATAACCTTAAGATAGTATTGAATTAAAATCAAGAGAATAATAGCAAGTATTTGAGCGAGTAATTATGTGTTTGTGTGGTCTGTGCAACTGTCGTGGTCAGTACATGCATTTCTGTATGTGGATCATGTGCAATGTCTGTGCAAGTAAATTTAGAGACATATACACGTACACTGGGCACTTCATCTGGGTTGGGATGATTATATGCATGTCAATTTGACATGCTGCACGAGTATCGATGTATGTGAGTCACTGGTGTCAATAAATTTATATACACACACCTTGGGAGAGACAAAGCCAACTAGAAATCTTTCTACTAGAATTTCCTATAAGTTTTGCAACTTAGTGGAATCATAATAAAATTTGACATCCACTTAAAAATCAAATAGCTCTACTAAACTTTCCAATAATTTTTTGCAACTTAGAGGAATCATTACAAAAATTGACATCTATCTTAAAAATCAAATAGCTATAAGAAATTTATTAAGGAGAAATATAATACCTATATTACAACAGTAATACTACCTGCATCCATATTTGAGGACCAAATTTTGATGGCCAAATTCTCTCTCTCTATAAGTAGGAAACTACAGTGTGCCAAAACACAGGCCAGAACTTGTGGACAAGCTATGTATTAATGCTTAATTTATGAATTCAACCCACTGTGACATCGGCAAATTGATCTTGCCAATTTTCTTACCTCGAATTTATTTAGTATTGAGCAGTTCAACCTTTCAAATTTTAGTCCCTAAGTTTTATGAAGAAGAAAGATAAAGCTCTATAGAGCAATATTAAAGTGTATTTAAAAAAGAATTTCGATGTAGAAAGTATACAGATGTTTACACCAATGAATTCCTGCTAGAAACTAATAATTTCAACACGTATCATTACTTTCAGAGACATTAAAATTTAATCTAAATAAACGAACGTGAGATGTACTATACAAATTGTAACTTTTAGAATTAGCGAATGAAAGACCTCACGGATCCCAAAAAGAAGAAATGAAAGAAGTATGGAAACAACTAGCAACATTAAACGTGATAGTAGTAGTTTCAAATTAAATAGACCAATTAATTTTCATATGAAAGCACCTTAAAAAATATCAGCCAGAATCTTTTTAATCAAAACCAATTTACCATTGTAGAGCGATTTTCTTCAAATGAAGGTGCCCAAAGAAACTTAGATAATATACGAGTCAATAGGGAAGAAAATAAGGATAGAAGGACGATACTCAATGGCAAATAAAATCATCACAATGTCATTTATTTTCAAAAAATTGAAGTTGAATCTCTAGAGTAGAATAAGAATGATTGGAGTAGGAACCCTGAGAGGTAGCTCAATTGGTCAGGCCTTGAGTTTGCTTCTCAATGGTCACCAGTTCGAATCCTCTCAGGCCACTGAGGTGAGTACCTGACTGTAAACTCCAGGGCCCCGTGGAATTAGTCGAGAGTAGCTCAATTGGTCAGGCCTTGGGTTTGCTCCCCAATGGTCACCAGTTCGAGTCCCCTCAGGGCCACTGAGGTGAGAAACGGCTGTAAACTTCAGGCCCCGTGGGATTAGTCGAGGTGCGTGCAAGCTGGCCCGAACATCCACGGTTATTAAAAAAAAAATGATTGGAGTAGGAAAAGCATTTGATACAGGATTAAATTATTGAGAATATAAATAAATTATACGGTCATATCTACAAATCCGGGAATATCTCAACTACTAAGGAAATGAGTTTCAAATGTACTCACATGGGTAGAAGATAATTGGATTTTCTTCCACTCAACCTTTAAGAAAACCACAATAGAAACCTGTATGAAATAAGTGAAAGATGTAATTTGCTAAAAAAATTGCTTATACATATAATTCTTCAACATGGTCAAGAGTTATGGAGAAACAGAATCCAAGAAGTACAGACACGGACACGAAACGACTCGAATCACCGACATGTGATTTTTCACAAAAATAGGGCATGGACACGGAGGGGACACATCAGTTTAAATTCTTAAGAATTTTACATTTTTGCTAGATATTCATTTCTATATTTTTAATATAGGAACCAACACATGGCATTGAAACACTTGCTCTTATTCCCAATAAATTTAGGCGGTTACATTTCTCCTTTTTCACCATAAATGTAACGTATAAAAACAAGAAAAAGTGGTTCCAGTTTTCAGATTCTCAAGCTTCCTGATCAGGAAATTCTCTAATATTGTTGATGCATGTAGAGAAATTTTTTGAGTAACGTGTTCTTGAAACCCGTTGGAAGCAAAAAGAGAAAACATTAGCAAAGCAAAAAAGGATAAGGACAACAAAATCAAGACTTACTCTTGATTTTAAGATTACTGAAAGATGTAAAGTTAATGCAGGTATATGTGAAAAAGACAGAGAGTTTAGAACACAGAAAACTGAGCAGGCTTGGAATTGCAAAGTGAAACACAGAGAGACATGAGAGAAAGAATATGTGAGTAAAGCTGGTGCTGTAACAATGAGGAGAGAAAGAACACAGGCATTTTTTATAGGTGCAGGGAAGGAAGGGCCAGTTGGCGGGACTACAAAAATTAAATTGGGGTGAGGTTTTTATGGAAGAAAATTAGGGATGGTGGATTAGTTTGACAAGCAAATAACGCAAGTAGATTATTATCCAGATGTTTACTGTAATGTGAAGGGCAAATCTTGTTGGCCTCACTCCTGGATGGGTCTGCCAAGAAGTTCGCACCTTTGCACCAAAATCTCCAGACTAAAATTGCAGTTTTCAAAAGTTATCCAAAGCATCATGAGAGTGAAGAAAGTGTAGTAATTAGGGTGAATATATCACATCTGATTTCATTCTGTGATGTATTCTACAAGATTTTTTTTCCCCTAAACAACTCTAGGCTCTAAGATTAGGTTTATTAAAAATAACCTTAATATTCAACCATGAAGCCCGGATTCTTCAAAATTCCCTCCGCATATCTAATGGGATAAGCAGCTGTTTGTTATTTTTGCAATCACCCAAAAGGAACCTACCTGGATATTGCAATGACTTGTTTGACAAATACCAGAATATTATTTCAGAATTTTTGTTATATATGGGCATTACATTAAACTAATTAACTTGAACGGATGCATTTTATTTGCATAGAAATATTACTGGCAAAAAGTATGTTACAATAGAGAGAGAGAGATTACAATGGCAGCATTCAAAATTTAAACTGTCTTAAAAGTTTCGGAATTAGGAATAGAGTCCCATCCGTACACAACCTTCTCCCCAGAATTATACAGAAACCAAGTACTGTAGTGCTACACATCTACAGCACATCTTTTTGAACTATCGCGCTAATCTATCGCCAATTACTGCTAACCGAACTTGGATCAACACAATCTGAAAATCCAACTGGCACTAAATGCCATTCTATAAAGGGACAGCTAGTTTGTCGTCAGTGCTTATATTCAATCTGAATAATCAAAGATAACAGCCAAATCAAGCTTGTATTAGAGAACGTTAGTTATTTACTTTCCCAAACACGAATACGAGCAAGAAAGAAGAAAAATAAACTCTAGGAATATCTTTAATCGCGACATCACTCCAGTTGATTTCGAATTTAAACTCACAATTAAATAGGAACGGAATTTTTTAATTCAGTTTTGCGATGTTCAAATACACCTCTAACTTATGTTTTATAAAATAGATAGTATCTCCTCCCTCTTAAGAACTTTAAATTTTACTGAGGTGGTTCAATAGGACAATATAATTAAATGGAGCTTCCCCTCTTTAATAGTTTTAAGACTTTCCCAAACACGAATATGAGCAAGCAAGAAAAAAAAAACCTCTAGGAATATTGTTAATTGCGAGATCACTCCAGTTGATTTTAAATTTAAACTCACAATTAAACAATAAGGGAAATTTTTAATTCAATTTTGCAACGTTCAAATACACCTCTAACTTAGTGTTTAATAAAATTGATAATACATCCTCCCTCTTAAGAACTTTAAATTTTATTGAGGTGGTTCGATTGGACAATATAATTAAATAGAGTTTCCCCTCTTTAATAGTTTAAGCTTTCAGATGAAGTGATTTAACATGGTATCAAAGGCAATCAAAGGTCATTTCAAATCTCACTGCCACCCACTTGTGAAAATTCAATATATAAGGCCTGCGATTAAAAAATCATATGGCGTGCACACGAGAGAGAGAGTTCACGGAGGTGTACTGAGATATAAATACAAATAATTAACTTTCTCCCCTCTTTAATCCTATAAAGCTTTTAAATGATGTGATTTAACGCTTGACTATATGAGAGTCAAAACTATAAATCACGCTTATAGAGGAGGGGAGTGCATTTCAGATAGGTTGCAATATGCAAACAAATATACAGATTCCCAAATATACTATCTGAAGAACTGAGAGGAAGATTTGAAGGAGATTAGGAATATACACACGAAAATGTGACTGTTCAATGCAGTGTCTTTTGACAATAAAACTATCAAACTCGTAGAACTTAGTTGCTTTGTGTATAAAGGTTCTTATTTTTACTTCAAATTCAAGCCTATGCACACTTGACAATTACACTCAGGCTTCTGCTTCTGACATTGCTAAGCTAGTAGTGCCAAGTACCTTCAAAAATAAAGCAGAAAAGGGAAGCAAATAGAAAAACATGAGTGCATGCACGCTCAAATATGCTTCAGTATATGATATGAAAATGGAAGGAGAACAGATTTGCACATCATGACAGAAGCATGTAGTTAACATGGCTATTACCAATCATTTGGACAACATGAGTCAACAATGTTTTTGATTGAAACATTCCATTTTTCTCCTGGTAACCATTTGGGTAGAAAATAAATGTAGGAAGCCTCGAGGAAGATAAAAAGGAGATGTATAGTTAAGGATATAAGGATCACAAATCTGTACGCAGGACTATAGGTGAATACAATGTCAGGTGTGTGTGTGGGGGGGGGCGGGGGGGGCGCGGTGCCTGCAAATGAACTCTGGCCTCATACTTCATTCTCCATATCGCCAATTTTAATGAGGTACAGTTGTTACGTTTATCAAATGAAAGTTGAAGTTACAATATGTTATATAGAGGTATAACCCTGAATGTCAATAGTTACTCTTTTTCCTGCAATGCAAGATATGTAAATTTTTGCTTACCAACAAGAATCCCCTTTCTCTAACCAATGTTTAAAAAGGATAGATCAGGTACCTGGGTGTTTTGCCACCATGAAATGAGGCGTAAGACTCTGGGAACTTTAAGGTGTAAGACTAAAAAAAAAAAAAAAAACTGGGAACTTTAAGGTGTAAGACTCAAAAAAAAAAAAAAAAAAATTTAATTATAAGAAATCATAAACAACCTATATACGTTTCAATAAAATTAAAAGTTCAATTTTCAACTAGACAAAGTGTCGCAAATAATGAATTAACAAAGAAATAATCACGTGACAAGACCACTAGTCCGAGGCTAGAACTAAACATCTAAAACAAATCATATGACTTACTAGTAATGTAACAAATTTGTTTGACCTCAGAAGGAAATAAAACTTGTAGAAAAGAAACTAAAATACAGATACAACAAGAAGAAGAACATGGAAGAAAGAGAAGATGAGTGAAGTTGCATGTCGCAAGTCTCCTGGCATCATCATGTGTATGACATCGAAAAGTAGCCAGTTCAGTTGAGGGCATCACACTTCGATTGCAGGAGTAGACGGCTAGGGCACATGGGAGGTTCACTTGTTTAGTTCTATCCAATTATTTTCTACTTAGTTATTAGGATTGGGTTGTATCTAAACAAAACCCAAGAAAACCATTGAAACATTTAGGGATATGAAAAACAGAGTCTAATAGTTATTGTTGGTAATACAACCATGAAAGGTCAACGACACTTCAGAGATCATGCCTTATTCATTGTGAGGAGTATGCGTCTGTAAGTTAAGGCATAAGCCTTGACAAATGCACTCGAAGCCTGAAAAAAATGCCTCGTATGGGGGAACCTCAAGGCATAACTCAAGCTACGTGCTAGGAACTCAAGTCAATTGGATAAAATAATCAAGATTCTTTATTTTGATCCCTTCTATGATCCTTACTATACCATCTTCTCTGTTGCATGAACTTAAGTCCATCGGATAATCAGATTTCGTGGTAAATCATGCAAGACATTATGAGTTACGACAAAGTCAAACTAGATTGCTTTGAAGTTAAAACATCTCATAAAAAGATTATTCCAAGTATATTATAAGAACATGCACGGAATTGCATGCTATCCCAAACTGTATACTAAGCGAGTCACCTGTAGGATTTTGCATGACAGTGATCAGATACGCACAGAGCAATATCTGCAATTTAGTTGCCTTGCTGAATTGAATCATCAAATCAGTTGTTACAAGTAAGTAAAATTGAGAGGTTGGTGTCTCCTGGCAAGTTGTACTGCACCTTTGTTTAGTGAACTCTTCAGCCTCTTCTTTGTGATAGATAAATGGAATCAAGAAATGCAAGCGAACAATTTTTTTCGCACTAGCGCTGTCGTCCTAGAGACAGAATATTCTTTTTACTCACCCTATTCCACGAGCAAATTATGGAACCTGTATCTTGGTTTCATGTGTTCCTCTCCATCGTATCATAGTAAACTTGGGAAAATATCAAGGTAATATGAGAGGATTCATAATCCTGGCATGTGAATTAAGCTTTCTGTTCAGGAAGTCTTTCTTGCTTCAGAGTCTAAGCCAACAAACTCGTCATTCCACAAGTTTTCAAGAATCCATCCCATGGTGAAGACTAAGAACAAAATCCAAGTGGAGTTGGCTGCTATTCTGTTCAAGTATGCTTGTAAACTTAATCTCTCTCAATCATATGCCATATAAGAGATTTGATTTTCTATTTTCCATGGATGCGTGTCCTTGTAGCTTGAAATTTCATCAAGTTGTCTGTTTAATATTTATCCAAGTCGTCGTCCAATCAGCAAATATCACAAGTACCCAAAGAGGAGTAATCCTCATTTCTCATCATCCCAATGCTTTAATTCAAGCCTCTTCTCTCATTTATCCTTATCATTCACAGGACTTAAAGGTAATTGAAATTCCTGACCCTCCAGATCAAGACCAAATATTTGCAGCCTCGAAAGAGGTAATCGAGCAACAAATCAATTGCATCCTTCCATGTTGAATATATACAGGAATTTTCTAACCATAATCTCTTTCGGATAATCAACAAAAGACATTTGTCCCTATCCATTAAAAACGCAACATTACCCATCTCACTTCCCAAATCATACAGCACCAAAATTTTCCTACAAGCCTCAAGAATTGCATTCACATTGCCCTCCACGCTACTCGTCAAATCACAATCCACAAAAGCAATTTTCAATTCACTGAACAGCCCATACATCTCACTTTATGAAACCTGAGAAAAAGCCAAGAATATCCCAATTATATTAACAATAATAAACCGATATTTGGCGAACGTGAAGATGGAGAAGGACACAGAGACGATTCTGCGGAATTATTGAAGGAACTAAGGAAGTCGTTGGAAATTTGCTCAGCACAAGTGAACGGCAAGGAGCGGGAGCTGTGGAGGTAGTTTGTGAGGGTCTTCTGGAGTTCTTTGACGACTTGGGGCCTTTGCCTCTCAGATATTAGGGAGAAGGGTTTATGGGTTCTGAAGGGGTTGTGGAAAATGGTGCGTAAGGGCGGTAAATGAAAATATAGAGGTGGCAGTTGTAGTACCACTGGCGGTGGCGGAGAAACGTGGCTGAGATTAAGGATTTTGGTTAGTTAAGAATTAAAATACGGTTTTTGCACTTTTGGTCCCTAACGTTTACACTCATTGCGTATTTGGGTCCTATCGTTTCAATTCTGGCAAGATCCCAGTATTGACAGGGAGTAGTTATAACAGACCCTGAAACTGGAGAAGAAATCCATCGACTGAATGTGTCAGATGAGGATGCCAAAAGTTCAAACAAGAAAAAGAAACCTAAGAAGGATGAATCTATACCATAACCAAGGAGTGGTTGTGTGAAGTTGTTGGAGATTGTAGAACTTGAAGAAGATAGATGTGCCTGTGATGAAGCTATTGTTGTTGCTACAAAGAGACAAGAAGAAGACGAAGTGGTCCAAACAAAAGAAGTCAATATTGAGCGATTCCAAGAAACTAGTGTAAATGAAGTAGTTGACCTCAAAAAATGTATCTCCATTGTGGCCAACCGATCTCAATGTCTCTTACGTCCATGCAAGCCCAGTTCCTGAACACTTGGACAAACTGTTAGTCACACGTAGCTTCCACTGGTGGGGGTAAAGTTGGTTGCGCGCACTCTGACGATCAAGTCAGTCAGAAAAGTAAATATACGAGTGTGGGAGAGCTTTAAACGTGAGCCTTCAATATAGAAGGGGGTCGACTTTGGGAAATAACAAATAGAACAGTGATAGACAAAGTTATAGCTTAAGAGTCTAAACTGGCATTACCTTCAACTCGCACTAAGTGTGAGTTTTTATACTATAAGAAGAAGAATGATGGACGTTGGATGAAAAGATACGTGACCTCATTCGTGCGGCTGATGCCTCTAATTTTAGACATCAATCTTAAATGTTAGTACCACTCTAGCATCCATAATGCCTAACCTGCGGCTTTGAACTTGACCGGATAGGCTAGCAGTGGCGGCGGTGACAGTGAATGGTCACATCAATCATATATCAAAAAGATTGTTTGGAGATCTCGTGTTGAGCTCCTTCCGTGGCCTCGCCTCCACTCATGGGCCGGCTCTTCCCATGAGGGTTAGTGTGGTTCGGTGGGGTCGGCAAGTATATTGGTTCGGCCACAAGAAGGGGTTCGGTTAGGTTAGCCTCGTGTTAATATATTTCGGGGCGGCGTGGGGCCTACCTTTGCTCGTCATGTAGGATATTTGGGGCCTTGTGAATCAAGGCATAACAGAAGTCATGGGTGAGAAACCTGAAAGTCAATATGTTTATCTAGATGAAGCTTCTGTTGAGAAGGCGAGTCATACTCAATTCAATGCAGATGCAAACCATAATGAAGAATGTTGTGTGCCTCGTTTTGTTGAATCCATCAATGCCAACATGGATAACAGATGGGGGTGAATTTATTGATGAACATCAGGAGTACATATGGGGGCAATGAGAAGCTGAATTTGGTGATCACTGAAGTGACAGAATGGAGGATGAAACTGTGGAGGATGTACACCAAGTAGCTGAAAGGAATGTTAATGGATAAGAAGCAATGGAGGATGTACACCAAGAAGGTCAACATGAACCCCAACCTGGGGAAGACATTGTGGATTCTGAATACAATATTATGGAAGATGCAATACTAAGGGAACCGAAATAATGAGGTTTGACCCAATTAACACGGGGATGAATAGGTGTAAGAAGCGGAATTAAAACTAAGCAAACAATAACATGCAACAAGTCACAAATTATTGTATCTAGATGAAGTTTAATCAAATTAAACCCTGGCAGTCAATTAAGCATACAGATCAGATGCTGTGATATGCTCGAAAAGTCACAAACAATAACATGATGGCTTGAAAAGAAGCCAGCCTCACAGTGGAGCAGGGCTCATTTTAAGGAAGGACACTGTTGCGATATGCTTTGAACTTGTGTGTGGCTTTTAATTTCACTATACTTGATACAAGAGAAAAGCCCATGCTAACTATGCTAGAGCAGATCAGATGTTACATAATGAAAAGAATTGTGAGGAAAAGAGTGGGCTGATAAATGGAATAATGAGGTGGGACTGAGGTAATGAGAATTTTGGAGAAGCATTCGCAGTTGTGGGGAAGCTAGTGGCAAGATGTCTGTGGGAATTATAAGTTTCTGGTGAGGAATCTTCAAGGGATCATACATGCAGTGGACTTGAGAGCAAGAACTTGTTCATGTAGGATTTGGTAGCTAAGTGGATACCATGTTCTCATGTGACAGCAAGTTTGCATTCTTGGAAAATGGAGGCCCAACCAATGGACTACGTGGACGATTGCTACAAGAAAGCAGCTTACATCACAACATATTCATATACCATTTTTTCTATGAGAAGCCCTAAATTGTGGATAATCCATGCCAAGTTCCTCTAACACCACCCTTCCATACCAAGGCCATGGCTGGAAGACCAAAGAAAGCTAGGATAAAGGGACCTGATGAACAAAAAGAATCACATGGTCAGCCACATACAGTTAATACAAGCAGGTGTGAATTGAGATGAAGTGCAAGAAATGTGGAGAAGCAGGCCACAACAAGAGAACCAGCACACGTTCAGCAACACCAGCTGAAAATGCCTAAATTAGTTGGGAGTTATCTTTTACGCTTTTGACTTCCTACATTGATGGAGATAGATGTAGGCTTATAATGTTGATGCACCACGTTAGAATTTGTTTTGTCTGGGTAAGTTTGAGTTGTCATCGGATGTATTTAGATGTCAAAAAACATATTAGCGAATTGTATTAATATGAAGTGCTTGATGATGCCCAGTGAAGTGGCATTCATTAGATAACTGTTTATAAATGTTTACATATTTCAGTTTACTGTTTGTCATAATAGCGGAACGGAAGTTTTTCCTCCTTTTCCTTCTCTTCTACCCACAAAAGATAAAAAGAGCGAGATGCCCTTGGTTCTATACCCAATTCATAGTGCCAACACGTAGCTATTCTGTCAGTAATAAGGTAGTCAGCGCCTTTCAAAGCACGAACTCACATTTGGAACTTGTTATGGTACTCTGCTTTAGGCAAATTTTATTGGGCACGGGTTTTTTTTTTTTTTTTTTTTTGGCCAGTCAATTTAGAAGACAGGGACCAACTATTTAAAATCACTTTGGTACCAAACTTGCTATTCTCACAAACAATTGATATAAATCTTGCCAAATGCTAGAAACGATGAAACCTTGCATTCATCCTCTTCAGATGTTTTATTTACATCAATTACAGTGAAATTGAAGCTTCATTAACATAAATGAGCCTTAATTTAATTAAAACGAACAGATCCAATGACACAGAACAACATTACAAGAAGAAATTTCAAGACCACATTTGCAAGATCTTGGTTGAAATAACTCAACAAACAAAGACAAAGCACCAAAACTTCCGAGTAGATCCCAGCGTCATCCTCAAATTCTTCACTTGTTCTTGGTATTCAATCTTTAACCTGGACACAGCCATGGCGAAAAACAAGTTTTTCTAAAGCAAAAGTTAATTTCGAAAATGAAAATAGTAATTGCAACATCAAATGAGTATTGAAAATGAAACTCTTAATGATATAACCTGCTCATAAAGAATACTGCCAATTCTTTGAGATGAGTACGAAACGCTTAAAAAGTAAAAAGGAACATAAACCTTAAAGAGAACTTGTTCTTTATTTCACCTTTATAAAATACTGCAGATTCCATATTTAAATGCTGTCCCAAAATACCAGGGAAAAAAAGGCACCATGAATTTCCATAAGCGCATATACAGGATGATTGCTCCGAACCCGGAATAAACACATCTCCAGAAAGATTGCATCTAACCCAGCATACAACATAGTCATTCTCAACGTGAAACCAGTCAAACTCGAAAACGATGGTAAAATCAAACCTTAATCATCTCTCAAGACCTTCAGTTAATTTTTAGATACCTTGTATGAATCAAGTTATTGCCTCCAACCATGCTGGACATTAAATTAGATAAATTGAAAAATTCAATTAAAAAGAGGAAGAAAAGAAATTCAAGCCAAAATAATTAGATAGATCAGACTAAATATCTTTCTCAATCTCCAGTTCTGTTAGAGAGATCTCAAAGCTCGACTTGTTTGTGTTCTTCTTTTGACCACTACCACCATTTGCCTCATTCTCTCATACGTTATTTTGTCCACCAGCTCTCTCCCACGGCTCTTCTTGATTTTTATTTTTTTTTCATTCTTGCACAGAAGTTTGATCAAGATTTTTGATTCATTTCCTTCAGTGCCAGCTTTACTGCCTTCAACTCCCTTTGGTTTCTTCTTTGACACACCAAAACCTTGAACAGTATTCGACTAAGAAACCTTATTCTTGCTGTCAGGCTGACTTCCCGGAATCTCTCTTGCTCACCTGCACCAACTGCACTGAAGCAGAATCACTCAAAGGGTGGCAGTCTCAGTGACTTTCATGGCCGAGATCCAGATGATAGATGGAGATGCCCCAATGCAGCTGCAAAGGTGCAAACCACGTGCACAGATTCTGAAGATGAATTACCACCATGTATGGGGAGTCGAGGGTGGCAAAAACTAACCTCCTTATATTTTGGTTTCTCAAAAGAAGTTTAGCTGTTTTGATCTTGGTAACAGACATCGCAGAGTTCCTTCTTGCTGAATATATTAATAGCTTTCAAAATCCTGGATAAATAGGAACTTGAGAAAAAGAAAAACCTATGGAAGCCAGAGTATCTTGTGTGTAAAATTATCACTTAAATTCAAAATCAAGAAGCTCAATAACTTAAAATTCACACCTAACCTAGAACAGCACGAATATTGCACAGCTATGAAACTCTTTTTCCAGATCAGACGTTATGTTCAGAATAACTTAATAATTATTAGAATTATAAACATATTAATGGACTTGATCATTTAACTAAAGAAAAAATGGAGGCTGGTTTGACTATTTAGAATCACTTTTGACTGGATACAGTCAATTTCAACCATGTTGGGGTCAATTTTACCGGGTTGAAGTTGAGTTGACTACTTTAACAAAGAAAGTGCTACAAAAACAAGACTTTGTAAACAATAATTAGAAACTAAGACCATTTTCACCACATGTGACTCAACTGCACCGTCTGAATAATGCCTAGAGAATTATCATATGTATGAGAATTCAATATTTCAAATTTCACATTAACAGTGTTCACAGTTTGTTGAGTTAACACACGGAGATGAAGATGGGGATAAATAATATTATCAAAGTGTTCCAGAATTTGTTGAATTAGTTGCATGGAGATAAGGATATAACCTATAACCGCTTATGATCATAGGAAACTGAGTTATGCTATTGTGTTCTGAGGATATATCTTAGGACCGCTTATGATCATAGGAAACTGACAAGTTATATTATCGTGTTTTGAGGAATAGCCAACAATGTTTTTTTTCCCAACATTCAGAACTGAAAGTTGTATAATAAGTCTCACTATGCGTTATACAAAATAATTCATTTCCAAACATCTGATTTCTCAAACAATCTCTTCGTACAGTAGGCAAGCTAGGAAAAATTCAACAAAAAAGTATCTAAAACCAAACGAGCATTGGAAATGAAACTCACAATAAAATAAAATTCAAATTTGCAACAGTCTCTGTTCATAAAAACTTAACTTCTACTCACAATTCTATAAGATAAGCACGAAACTTATAAAATGTAAAGGGAACATAAAGACTAAAGAGCCCTTGTTCTTCAGTTCACATATACAAAAAATTTCAGATTCCATCTTTAATGCAGCAATGGTGCAAACAACCTCGTCTGCAGTATTCAAGACCCTAACTTCAGTTAGTTTTTAGATACCTTGTATGAATCAGAAGTTATTGATTTCAAATATGATCCAGGAAACACATCCCGCATTCTCAAACAGTCTCTTTGCACAGTAGTCAAGCGAAGAAAAATTCATTAAAAAAGTATCTAAAACCAAACGAGTGCTGAAAATGAAAATCATAATAAAATAAAATTCAAATTTGCAACAGTCTCTGTTCATAAAAACTTAACTTCTACACAATTCTATAATATATGCACGAAACTTCTAAAATGTAAAGGGAACATGAAGACTACAGAGCCCTTGTTCTTCAGTTCACATTTACAACAAAATTCAGATTCCATCTTTAACGCAGCGATGGTGCAAACCCGTTTGCAGTATTCAAGACTCTTAACTTCAGTTAGTTTTTAGATACCTTGTATGAATCAGGAGTTATTGATTCCAACCATGATCCAGGAAACACATCCTGCACATTAAATTAGATAAGTAAATTGCAAAATTCAATAAAAAAGGGAAGAAAAGAAATTCAAGCTAGAATAATTTGATAGATCGAACTTTTCTTCGTCCAACTGTTTCTGAATGTTCTTCGCTCTCTTCTTAGGCCTCCTGTTAGGCCTTAATCCAGTGAAACTATAAATATCCTCTTCAATCTCCAGTTGTGATAAAGAGATCTCAAAGCTCAAATTCTTCTTCTCCTTATTTTCTCCAGCCCCTCTCTCCCTCAGCTCTTCCTGATTTTTTTTCTCATTCTTGCACAGAAGTTTGATCAAGATTTTTGATTCATTTCCTTTAGTTCCAGCTCTACGCCTTCTGCTCCCTTTGGTTTCTTCTTTGACACATCAAAACCTTGAACAGTATTCGACTAAGAAACCTTATTCTTACTGTCAGACTGACTTCCCGGAATCGCTCTTGCTCACCTGCACCAGCTGCACTGAAGCAGAATCACTCAAAGGGTGACAGTCTCAGTGACTTTCAGGGCCGAGATCAGGAGGATAGATGAAGATACCTCAATGCAGCTGCAAAGGTGCAAACCACGTGCACAGATTCTGAAGATGAATAACCACCATGTATGGGGAGTCGAGGGTGGCAAAAACTAACCTCCTTATATTTTGGTTACTCAAAAGAAGTTTAGCTGTTTTGATCTTGGTAACAGACATTGCAGAGTTCCTTCTTGCTGAATATATTAATAGCTTTCAAAATCCTGGATAAATAGGAACTTGAGAAAAAAAAACATATGGAAGCCAAAGTTTGAGTATCTTGTGTGTAAAATTATCACTTAAATTCAAAATCATGAAGCTCAATAACTTCAAATTCACACCTAACCCAGAACAGCACGAATATTGCACAGCTATGAAACTCTTTTTCCAGATCAGACGTTATGTTCAGAATAACTTAATAATTATTAGAATTATGAACTTTAGAATTATAAACATATTAATGGACTTGATCATTTAACTATAGAAAAAATGGAGGCTGGTTTGACTATTTAGAATCACTTCTGACTCGATACAGTCAATTTTAACCATGTTGGGGTCAATTTTACTGGGTTGAAGTTGAGTTGACTACTTTAACAAAGAAAGTGCTACAAAAACAAGACTTCGCAAACAATAATTAGAAACTAAGACCATTTTCACCAGATGTGACTCAACTGCACCGTGTCTGAATAATGCCTAAAGAATTATCATATGTATGAGAATTCAATATTTCAAATTTCACACAGTGTTCACTGTTGATTGAGTTAACACGACTGAAAACAATGATATCCTAAGGTCACTTATGATTTATGAACATGGGGTAAATTAATATCAGCAAAGGGTTCAGAGTTTTATAATTAGTAGCACGGAGATGAACGTGGGTATAACTAATATTATCAAAGTGTTCAGAATTTGTTGAATTGGTTGCATGGAGATAAGGATATATCCTATGACCGCTTATGATCATAGGAAACTGACGAGTTATATACTATTGTGTTTTGAGGATATATCTTATGACCGCTTATGATCATAGGAAACTGACAAGTTATACTATCGTGTTTTGAGGAATAGCCAACAATGTTTTTTCCCAACATTCAGAATTGAAAGCTGTATAGTAAGTCTCGCTGAGCGTTACAAAATAATTCATTTCCAAACATCTGATTTCTCAAACAGTCTCTTCGCAGTAGGCCAACGAGGAAATATTCAATAAAAAAGTAACTAAACCCAAATGAGCATTGAAAATGAAACTCATAATAAAATTAAATTCAAATTTGCAACAGTTTGTTCATAAAAACTTGACTTCTACTCACAATTCTATAAGATAAGCACGAAACTTCTAAAATGAAAAGGGAACATAAAGACTAAAGAGGCCTTGTTCTTCAGTTCACATATACAAAAAAATTTCAGATTCCATCTTTAATGCAGCAATGGTGCAAACAACCCCGTCTGCAGTATTCAAGACCCTAACTTCAGTTAGTTTTAGATACCTTGTATGAAACAGAAGTTATTGATTTCAACCATGATCCAGGAAACACATCCTGCATTCTCAAACAGTCTCTTTGCACAGTAGATAAGCAAGGAAATATTTCAATAAAAAAATATCTAAAACCAAACAAGTATTGAAAATGAAAATCATAATAAAATAAAATTCAAATTTGCAACAGTCTATGTTCATAAAAACTTAACTTCTACACAATTCTATAAGATATGCACGAAACTTCTAAAATGTAAAGAGAATATAAAGACTAAAGAGCCTTGTTCTTCAGTTCACATTTACAAAAAATTTCAGATTCCATCTTTATCGCAGCGATGGTGCAAACCCGTTTGCGGTATCCAAGACTCTTAACTTCAGTTAGTTTTTAGATACCTTGTATGAATCAGGAGTTATTGATTCCAACCATGATCCAGGAAACACATCCTGCACATTAAATTAGGATAAGTAAATTGCGAAATTCAATAAAAATGGGAAGAAAAGAAATTCAAGCTAGAATAATTAGATAGATAGAACTTTTCTTACGTCCAACTGTTTCTGAACGTTCTTCGCTCTCTTCTTAGGCCTCCTGTTAGGCCTCAATCCTGTGAAACTATAAATATCCTCTTCAATCTCCAGTTGTGATAAAGAGATCTCAAAGCTCAAATTTTTCTTCTCCGTATTTTCTCCAGCCCCTCTCTCCTTCCGCTCTTCCTGATTTTTTTTCTCATTCTTGCATGGAATTTTGATCAAGATTTTTGATCCATTTCCTTTAGTTCCAGACTCTGACTTCATGGAATGGCTCCTGATAACAAGAACCGGCTGCTTTGAAGCAGAATTGCTCAAAGGTGAGGGTCTCTGCAACTCTTGGGGCCGAGATCTGGTGGATGGATGGGATTTCAGGGAAGGAGACTTGACAGAGGGGCTGCGACGGCGGCGGCTAGATTGGGTCTCCTCGTTCGAATTCAAAGGTGGCAAGGAGAACTTGTGTCGAGGCTGAGATTGGGCTGGAACTCTAGAATCCATCACAAAATCCCTGCATTGGCACTTCGAGTTAACCAATCATATCTATAAATTCATTCAGACTTCAGTAATTTAAACAAAATGTATACAGAAAAAGTAGTTGTGCGTATATAGGAATTTCATCAAAAAACTTATGATCACATTTTAATTTTATGACTATTTTAGTGTAATATCATCCCACTCGTTTCCCCAAAATCTGCAACTATCGGACCAGCATAAAGAAATTCAAATAAAAACCCAAAGTAAAAGTACGAGATTCCTCCATTTCATTCAAAATAAAAAATTCAAAACTGCTGTCATTTCCGGAATAAGCCAAGAATAAATTATTTCCGATGAGTAAAAAGATTATAAAACCGTGTCGGGTAAGGGAAAAGTTTTCGCCTATTTTGAGTTAAAGAATTATAAAATGACAATGAATGAGTCAGATGAGGATAATTGAAGCGGCTGAACCACTGCTGGAAGACGGCGGAAATTGGCGGAGAAACTTGGCGTCGGCGGTCGGCCCAAACTAAAATAAGATTGACAGTACGTTTTAATCATAGATATATTAAGAAAATAATGGTTTAAAATAATCATTAGCAGGAATTTAAAACTTCAAATATAATTAATGACCTTGTTGCAGAATGAAGGAACGATCTTTGAATTCTGGGTTTCTAAAACAAGAAGCAATCTGAGGCTGAGATGGGAGAAGTTCGTAATCAACAAATAAAATTTAATACAATTACCTGTGATGCAGAAGGAACGATCTCTGGTTCTGAATTTCTGGAAAATGAACAAAGAAAATTCCTAGAACATAAGAAGGCAGAAGTTCTTAGAATTTCTGAACAATGTATGTTTTGAGAGAGAGAGAGAGAGAGAGAGAGAGGGAGGATTGAGATTCTGATGGGAGGAGCAGGGTTGGGTTGAGAGTGGTATAGGGTTTTAGGTTAGGTTGAGTTTGTCTCGCTGTATGATACGTGGCTCGGTTTAGATAGTGAGAACAAATTGTTCTATATTTTAATAATATGATATTTTGGTGGGATTAAATCATTAAAATCAATTTTATTTTTTATTTTTTATTTATTTATTTTTTTTTTGTAAATTTTGATAAAAATTTATGAAATGTATGGTTAAAAAGTTGTAGATCCTATAAAATATATGATTAAAATTAATTATTGACTTTAATTCAAATTAAAATCTGAATTTTAATTTATCCTTAGTTATATATTTCTAGCTCAACTTTTAATAAGAGAAAATAGTAATAATAATAATAATAATAATATCTTAAGATTTGGTTCTCCAAATGAATAAAATAAACTCCGACCCTCTTTAAGATTTTGAAGATGCTAAGATAGAGGGACTATTAGTGTTTGTTTGAGGTTCATCAATGATTTGATGAATACGACAATAGCGGATAGAATCTAAGGTAAGAACGACATTTGCATATTGAATCATTCCTTAAACAACTGTCGAGAAAATGCATGTTTGACACTTGTCACGATGGTTCGAATACTTAAATAAGATCTAATTTTGTGTCATCTCAGTGTACATGCCCATGCAACGTAGCTCCACTAACATTTTTGCTACAGATCGAATGTCGGATATATTCGTTTTCTAATATGCTTTGTTTTTATTGTTATCGAGAAAGTAAAAAAGCGTACCAACAAACAACATAGTATTTTCTAATACTTTCCCGTTTCAAATCAATTGTCCCCTTCCAAACTTAATCAAAAAGTTAAATTGCAATAATTAGTAGATTTCCTTACTTCTAATATTCTCCCAAACATTCGGAAATTAGCATATTCTTTTAAGAGTAAATACTTTTAATTTGCATAAGAAAATAAATAAATCCCAAATTGAATATAAATAAAGTTCATAAAAGAATCCCATTTTTCATTAATTAATGGAAAATCAACCGGTGCTAAAAGACAAATTATAATAAAACTACAGATGATATTTGTTGAATTAGGTGAAAGTGATGGCAAAAAAATTAAATGAAAAGACAATCACATTGAATTCTCACAACTTTTTTTTTTTTTTTTAGATGTTGCAAATTTGGTCATTAAAACGAGTGTTACACAAGATGAAGTATATTTTTTCATAAATTTTTTGTTGAATTAGGTAAAAGTCAAGACAAAAAAATTTAAGTGAAAATATATCACATTAAATTCTCACCAGCTTTTTCTTCTAGACTAGTCAGAGTTGACAGTGCATTGCATGTTATTTTGAAATGATTTATAAGTGATGTAAAAGTAGTATTTGATTTTAATTTGTTGAGAGGATTTGATTAGTCTCAAATGAACTAAAAAAAATTTACGATAGAAATTTAAGAAAAAAAAATTTGTACTCTCAAAATTTAACTTCTATGATTCAAATTTTTTTTTTTTAATGTTGAAATACTATAAATGAACGACATTTTTATACTGCATTTGGTACAAAAGAATTAATTGCTAATACTTGAATTTAAATACCTGTCAAAATTTCTAAATACATAAATAGAAATAAATTTATCTATAATAACTCGAGATTCGTGTAGATCAAGATTTATCAGGTCAGGATTCATTAAATTTAGATTAATGTGAATGTTAATTAATTGAGAAATAATAACACGAAATTCAAAATGATAAGAATGTGGAAGTATTTATTACATATTGAAAACGTAAAGTAAGGTATTATTAAAATAATTGAATTATGGTAAGGTTAAAATCGTCCAAAAAATGATTCTCACTTGTGATATCTAATATATGGGCCCTGTTACATGTACAAAACACTTTACATTATGATCCATCAACAAATGATATAATGAGATTTATTTAGATCAAAATCACATTAAATCAAATTATTTCTCCACTTAGATTTTGGCATCTCGTAATTACGTAAAACATTACGTAAATAGGTATATACAATAAACATTTTCGTTGATATTAAAACAAGCTTTATTCATTTTCAGTCCCGTTTTTCTTTTTCTTTTTTTCACTCTTCCCCATCTGAGATTGGTTTTACTCCATTTTTATTCCATAAAGTGCTCCTTAAATTTCAAGTTATATGCCTAATTGATTTAATAATACATGTTTAGGTATCAGTCTCCAAGCTATGGGTTGTACTAATTCAATTTGGTGAAACAGAAAAGAAGAAGAGGGGAAAGACAATGCACTTCGTCTTTCCAAGTATTGATCAACTAAATTTCTTTTTTCATAATGATTCATTAAAATGAATCGGTCAATTCAATCAAAAAATTAACCAAAGTGTTGGAACCCATCAAAACAAGCCATAAATGTAAACTAGTTGATTCGATCAAAATCTTTGAATTTTTTAAATGTTCTTTTACCATTAATTCGACGTTTGGTGACTGTGAAGGTGGTGATATTTTCGAGACTTGTGGGATAAACCGTGTGGAGATGATGGTTGATGAGACAAAGAATGTGATTTATTTTTCTTTTCATTTCATATATATATATATTTTTCCCTTTTTTTCGTTTCTTATTTAAAATAGCATCACAAATTTATTAAAGAGGGGTTGACCTTTTTGCTCCTTAAATAAATTTTTCCTTTCATTCCTTTTTTATTTAAATAGAATCACAAATTGAATAAAGAAGGGGTTGACCTTTTTGCTATTTAAAATGACGAAATTGGACATAGTCCTGATTGATTTGGTTCGATTCTGAAGAGAATAGAACCCAAGTTTTCGGGTATTTACTAAATCAAACCGTCGAGTCCAAAATTAATTATGGAACCGTTCGATTTGGTTTCATTCGGTTCCCAAGTTCCGTACATCAATTAAACTTTTTTAATATTTGCAACAGCGCTACATTAATTCAACTAATGATATATTCAATCTTAACTTTTACAAAATAACATAATCCAATCTCGTGGTATCTTTTGCGCCTCTCTTTATTGAGTTCTTCATATATTTGACTGTTAAATCACATGAAGAGAAAAGATAGCGAGCTGAGAGCTCGCAATAATCAAGATTTCGCACCCAGTTTCAAATTCGATTTTTTCAAAACTGCGGAAACGACACTAGTGTAGACAAAGATATTTTGATAAAACTTAGGTCAATTTGATTAAGTTAAACTTGGGCTAAAAATTAGAAATAGAAAAATCATATTTTGAATTTGGATTAAATTAATTAGTTAACAAATTTATTTAGAAAATAATAAAATAATTTGACTCCTTTAAGATAAAAAAATTAAGAAAATTTGGTTCTTAGTCTAAAATCGAGAACCGAATCAAATTCATCGATTTTTCGACTCAGATACCCGTTCGGACATTTAACTTAAAAATAATCGCTCGATTCAATTTAGTTCGATTCGATTCAAGAGTTTTGTCTAACCCTAAATAAATCTAACGAGTTATAACTATGCCCATCACCTATGGCAAATACACATGTAACAATATGGAATGTAAAATCATTAACACGAAGCCATCTAGTTAAAGCAATTATAAAGAAATGAACTTTTGACTTGATAAAAGAGAGAGTTTTGAAGAAGGTATAAAGATGGAGGAGAGTCCTCGTCTCACTAGGGTGGGGGGTCAGAAAGTGTTTGTAAAGCCTGTCCTACATTTTATTCTCACATATATTATGAACTCGTTCAGGATATCGAATACTATCATGCTTGTATTTGAACTACTATACATAGATTTTGGTGGGACAGTGATGAAAAAAATAAAAGTTGTGCCATGGATTGCGTGGGAAGAAGTGTGTCGACCAAAAGGGGAAGGAGATCTTGGCTTTCGTGAGTTGGAATCATTTAACGAAGCTTGGCTCGTCTTCATGAAGACTAATCCATTGCATCAGATGTCCTAAAAGGGAAAATTTATTGAGCTCGATCGAGGAAGTGTTGGCAGAGAATTCGAACTCGTGACCTTCGATTTTCAGGTTCACCTACTCCACCAACTCAGCCACCATCGAAGGGATTGATTTGATCTATCTTCTAATGGGATTATGTTGTGAATGTACTTTTCTTTAGTCCGCTCTTCACGAATGAGAGCTCAACTATTTAAGTCATTAATCTTCGGTTGCACTCGTATAATTAAAAATAAGTGTTTGTTTGAAAAAAAATATATATATATTTGTCAACTTTTCAAGGTAATATTGGTCTTACAAAAACATATTTATCTTTTAAAGATATTTGTTTTTCTTTTATGGCTCTATACCTTTCTTCATCTAACACGATTGTTTGTGAAGTTATTTCTTCATTATCTAAGGTAGTATCTCAAGTAGATCTTTTCTTTGGCGAAGCATCATATGGGCGAAGGAGTTATTGGTACATGGCTTGAGATGATGTGTTGAAAACAGGCACAACATGGATACAGAAAGATAAATGATAATTATCACATAAAGTGATTATTTTTCAATATTATTGTGCAAAACGTTCATACATTTTTTTTTTTTTGATATTTTCAATGTTAATTTCACATTTGATTGTGCAAACAGTCATTTCGTCCATTTTTTGTTAATTTCTCCATTAGTCAACCCAAAATCTTAAAAGGGAAAAATTATAATTTTATGTTTCCCCAATAAAATAATCAAAAAATTAAATTAAAAAAATTAATCAAAATGAGGTCAAATTAATTTTTTTGGGTTAACTAAGGGAGAAGTCGACAGAAAATGAGCGAAAGGACTGTTGGCACAATCAAATGTGTAATTAAACATG